>JAEQML010059317.1:0-28806 GCA_016904865.1 Pissodes strobi
CCCGGATCATCAGAAAAATTGGTTTCGTCATAGTTCACTTTTTTTTTCGCGGGAACATCTTCAATTGACTTCTAAAGTTCGTCAAAATAGGCATTTGTTACGTCAGATGTAACTTCTGCCCTTGCGCGTTTCATGTTTTGAGACAATCTTACCGACAATTCTTTGTGCCGTTTCAAAAAACTTTTAATCCATTCCGGACCTGGAATGTTTTCTTTGAAAATCTTAAAAGACGTTCCCTTTCGATCTAAGTAGGACTTGACAATTAATTTAATGTCTATAAAACTAAGTGGAAAATTCAATATCGCTTCTTCCATAATCCCGTAAATAATTTTCTTCTATCGCAGATAAAATGGTTTGACCACCGTATTTATTTTTGGACTTAATGCCTTTTACATGATTAAATATTGTTGACTTTGGTATAGAGTATTTTTCGGCAGCTTCTCGAACACTTAAATGCTTTAATTTTACTTCCTCAACTGCCTTTTCCATATATTCCAGCTAATTATAATTTGGTTTAACGCCCAATTTCCTTTTTTATGTGCAAACCATGCTGTCCAACTTGCCCCTAAAATAGTTAATTTTTTAGATTTTCACTCCCGACCAAAAAAATTTTAAAGGTAGGAACTTCACTTTTTTCCTGAGATATTAACAACATGATTAGAATAATTTTAGGAAAAAATTGTGATCCTAGTCCAAAACAGAACTTAACTACAATAATTTATAAAACAGAAAACTTAAAAATCGTGAAATTTTACGCGAATTTTAACCAATTAAAAAGACCACTTACCGACCAGATATCTGCTTCACTCGGCCGCCAGAACAAAACTAAAACTAAACGTGTTGAAAAACGATTGAAGGTGCTAAACGCATTCCAGGTCATACTTAAAACCTATATGATTTTTGTATGTAAATACGCGCGCGTTTGTCCAGCTTCGGACCCACCGTCCAACTACACCCCGGTTGACGGAATCTAAGATGAATTTGAGTATTTCTAGGAATTGTTCTTGTGTCATTTTTGTGTGTTCTGAAATTTTAGTTCATTTTGATCTAATGTTTTGCTCTATTAAGCAATATGGAATATTAGTAACTAGAGAAATCACGTCAAGATTAATTATGAAAAGGTTGTTAGGAAGTCAATTGTTATTAATAAAACCTGCAAGTTTTAAATTATCATATGCATTTTTGCTGTACTTACCCACAACTTGGTTTGATATTTTACCGTGTTTTCCTCTGACATATAAATCTAAGCCTGTCAATATTAAAGCATGATCCCAATGTAGTGGTTCCCTGTCTCCTGCTGGGTTTTTCGTTCTTTGCCAGTTGCAAAAATTTGAGAGGAACCTATCGATATCTGGCGGTCTTATGAGACCTGAAATCTCGTCCTTCATAATTTCCAGGCGTTTAAGAACAAAATTCACAGGGCGCCCCAAAGATGGGTCGTGGTAAAGTAGTTGAACCTAAAATTGGTATAAAGGAATTCTTTATAAGGAATTTTATAGGTAATTTGTTGCTGTTAATTTCAGTTACTCTTAAGAATTATTTGTTTGTTTTTCACGAAACTCCGCACATATTTAGAACCCGTATACGAATCTCCGCACGCTCATCTCTAAGTTTACTGCTTCATTACTGTTCAATGAACTATTCAAAAATAAAGAAATTTCATACATGGGGCTTTCAATTTAGTCGTGTATTTCTCTTTTCTGACTGTGTTTTAACATGTTATTAGAATTATTTTGGAAATTATATTGTTTAATTTTAATTAAATAATATGTACTGCTAAAGTGATCTACGAGGTTTCGTATACAGTCTGTTCATAAAATGATGTGCGGAGTTTCATGATTTTTTAATCCTCTCAACTGGGTTGTATGGAGTTTCATGCTGCGCATTTGTTTTCATAATTAATTTTCATATTTTCCTTTTTAGTTTGCACCTTTTCCCGCCACTCGTGTTGAATTCTAAAATGCAGAATTTCAACGAGTACTGCATTTTAATGGAGTTTTACGTTTATCAATCCGAATCAGCACTTTACAATGTACCGCACGTATTTGCAAATAATTCAATTCAAACACATTGTTAAATTCGTAACCGTATTTTTATAACAGCGGTTCTTAACATTTTTTTCAGTAAGTTCCATCTTCAGACATATTTGGTTTTCATGAATCTCTAACACTAACATGATTTATAAGCATAAAATACATAAAATATTTATCTGAGTTACTTGCCGACGGACTATGAAATGGAGAAAAAGGAGAAATATTTATTACTCTTGTTTTGTATTTTTTTATTGCATAGCAGTAGTTCTATACAAAAATGAAATTGAACTGATAGTAACACTAATGGAAATATTAATAGTACTAATAGCGAACCATGTTAATATACAAGAGTCTAGAGCACCTACTAACTTTTCGATGTAAAAGCTGCGGACATTCGTAGTGGCAAAAAAAAATAGGTATTATTATGGCTTTGCATGGCCCTCCGCTCGCTTCGCTCGTTACGCGGGCGCAACCAACAGAAACTAACTCAAAGCATGCCCAAAATTAAGAAAAAAAATAAATTAATAAATAACAACATAGCCTTAATAAAAAGTAAACAAAACATGTCTTGCGACCGACGGGAATCGAACCCGGAGCATACGAACGACAATGAGAACGTCTAACTACTACACCACCAGAGGCGTTGAAAGTGCAACACGTTTTTCTTCTTGAAGTTAAAAGTAAAGGTCTTTAATTAAAAGGAAACTTAGCCCCGAAGAGTCGTATTGCAAATGTCCGGCCCCGGTAGTGGGGTCGTTAGAGCGCCACCAGTTCTGTCCAACTAAACTGAGAAAGCTCCGCTGGTGTTGTGCAGGGTGGCTAGGCCCACGTATTAAATCAAAAATTACTCAAGCTTATCTTAACAAGAAAACACAATCTAAAATTTAAGGAACAATATATTTGCTACTAAGTTCTTTTTTTTAAATTCAGCAACAATCCTACAGTAAAAATGGCACGTTAAAGACAAAATAATGTCAAATGACTATTAAATTCAACTAATAATTGGTACAATATGGTGATTGTACGGAGACCAATTCTGTTGTTAATGGTTCTGTATGCTTTACAACTAAATGCACTAAACATTACAAACCGAAGTGATCACTTTGATGTTAACTAAGCTAATTACATCTAGGTATGCCTGCGTTAATAGCTGCACCAATTTTAAATGTAGCAATAATAATATGTAGCAATGAACGGCCACAATAATTAAATCAAATGACTCTATAAAGTAATAAAAGGAATAAAATTAGATTAAAACTTATTGAAAGCTTGGCCGTCAATGCATGATTTATATTATAAAGAAAGAAAATTCAGAGCGGTTATATTACTCGATAAAGGAATGAAAAGAATACAATTATGGAAACTGTTTTAAAGCCTGTCAATGCTTGACTTATATTAAAAAGAGAGAAAATTCAGATCAATTAGATTAACCGGTCCGATGAACCAGTGAATAAATGAAAATAAAATTAACGAGCTATCTCAGAGCTTGGCGGTCAATGTTTGATTTATATTAAAAGAAGGAAAATTAAGAGCGATTATATTAAACTGATAAACAAACGAATTCATGAAAGATAAAGCTTCTGTACGATAACCAAATCCGGTCGTCGAACTCTGGTGGAGGCGCCGGGCACCTATAGATACCTCAGGTACTGCTATTTGATGTCCCCGAGGAAAAACTAGCCGAGGACTCGATAGCTCGGTGTCAACATTGGCTGATAATTAAACTGTGGCCCACTAATTGAACTTGTGGCCCGCTAGTAAAACTTGTAGCCTGCTAGCAAAAGTGGTAGCCTAGTAGTAAAGGTGGTAGCCTGCTGGTGAAACCCTGAAATAACCCAGTGCGCATTAGGCAAAGCCCCCTTACTTTAATAAAAAAAAACCATAGCCCCCCTTTCATAAATATAATTTCTTGCAATTACCATCAGCAAATAAAAGAGATACTAAGGTACAGACAACTTGAATATAAAAAAAGATAGGTATGAATCACCCCTAAAAGAAAATATAAACTTCCCCATACAATCAAAATTAAAGATACATTAAAATTAAAATTCGGATTTGATAAAATGGAGTAGATAAGATAATATATGGGACGCAAAGCAGATGGCGGATTATGCACAAAAAAGGTAAACAGAGATAAAGCAATTAAATCATTAATTTAGGCAAAAAAACTGTAGCAATAATTACTTAGTTAGTGTGTGAGGGCTATGGGAGATTCGACGGTCTCGGTCTTATATGACGAACGTGGAAAACCTATAGAAATAAGGGAAAAAACCATTAGCGTCATGGCGTCGTCCGCGTGCTTCATAGGCAATACAAAAAAAATAATTCCAGAGAAAATGCTTACCTAGTACAGTATATAGATCCCGAAAAATCGGTCGCGTCAACACATCAAGAGATACCACAATATATCTCCAAAGAAAAGGGTCGTATTAAATCACAATACTAAATATGGAGTCTCTATATGACTGCACTAGTAAACCTTCTTCTCGCCTTGAAAGGTAATCTTTGAAGAACTCTCGTTTCTGTCAATTTGCCCTTCTCCTTCTACGAGATTAAAAAAAACTACGTCGGATCAAGAGGTAGTAATGGGCTGAAACATGCCAAGTGATTTCGATACAAGGAATAATTCTAAGATAATAAACGACTTAGTTCTCTATCTAGTAAATATTAGTTCTCGTTTATTATGATGGTAAACGACAGCCGAAGCCACAATTAATGAGCCAAAATTAAATTTTTCAAGAAATGCTGGGAAATACTCCTACGAGAATGATAAACCTCTAAAAATCTAAATCGAGAGCGACAATCACGATAGGATAGCCCATCCCTATTACTCGGGACGAACAAGCGAACATTACAAAAACTGCAGCCTGCCGTGTGAAGAGATAAATATATTTAAAAGCAGAGGTTCCAAAACGATATAACGATCTCAGAAATGATCGGCCGGTAATTGGAGTCCGGCAACCAAGGGGTTCCAAAAAGTTATGAAATATTTCAACCGACAATAAAATATGAATCGACGAGTCAAATGCAGCGTATTTGCGGGTTTTATTAACAGAATTCTTAAAAATATAAATCAATTCACTGGCCGTTCTACGGTAATGTAATATAAATCAAGCCAAGCTATCCTAATAACAATGTGCTTCGCTTATCAATTAAAATAAATATAGCCACAACGTGGTATAAATGCTAATACAAATATATCGTTAACCCATACTTAGAATAGAGTTAATTTACATTAAGAAAGGCGACAATTTCAAGCGTATTGTCAGTAAATCGAATCAATAAATTTAGAATTAATAAACCGATGAGTGCAAAATACAGCGTCTTTTTTTCCTAAATGCGGCGTATAAATGAAATTTAAAAATATAATGACACTGGCAAAATCGGACTGTTACAAAAGAATCTGGCTAGACTGTAAAGACTTGGGTAATTCTGATACATTCAGCCATTACGCATGTCGCAGCTTTTGCATCGAAACGTTAGTAGGTGACCTAGACGCTTGTTGTTAAACATTACCTATTCCAGTAGTTAAAGAGATGGCTGGTGAATTTCATGTACACGTCCGTAATATCGGGCTTTATAACAGAAACATACTCTGAGTTCTGATTGTACGCTTCTTAAATGGCTTCTATCTTTAATTTTTTAAATACGCGTAGGCAAGGACCGATTTTTGGCACAATTATTGGCAATTTTTCACCTGTCCAGAAAATCTGCTCGTAAGTAAGCCTATATAGTAATTTGGAAGCGACTGTTCTATAACTTTCTATGGATTTTTCTGTAATAACACCTTATTGAGCGGAAGTGTGAAACATTGGTTAAATAGTATAAAAGTATCGAAATTGTTATTACATAATACGAAGGGTCATTGCTGTTAGATCATATAAATGAGAATACTATCAGGAATTTGACTTAATGTGTGGTAAGATAATCGGACTACAACACAGCACCAGAATTTTGTCATTGGATGGACAATAGTTTGTTCAGTGATTATGCATTTATTGGAAATTGTTGTTTTGTTAAATTCGTCATTAATTTCATAATATCTTCTGGATAACTGGTACCTACCTAAGATAATAACTACAACCTAACTCACACTCAAAACATATGCTCTACGATTTACAGGCTACTGATTGCACTGTATTTAGATTTGAAGATTAATTAGTAATTATTGTTGTAAACATGCTGCATTATTATTCATAACAAATCCTGCAACATCAAGATAACAAAAAAAATTTAGCCAAAGCAGTTCCCAACACCAATATGGGAATAGACTATAGAGTAATAAAAAAATCTACTTTAAGCAATTCTGTATCAGAAAGTAGGTATAAGCAGATATTATACATTTAAAACGATTTTTATTAGAACGCCATCTAAAATCTTTTAATCTCAAGAAATCAGATGTGTCCATCAGTAGTGAAATTTTGCCTCCTATATATTAAATATCTACCTAAAATTAACACATTACTTGTATTAACTGCAGCGTAAAAGAAATATATGTTATTTATAATAATCCCATACAATTTTTGTTTTGTTATTGAAACCCAAAATTATCCAGTAATTATTGGGTATTTTTTCCTTCTAAAACCTTGTTAAAATATTTCAATTTACTGCTAAATTTTAAGTTCACTTCAGGAGAGACACTACAATTATTTTTTTTTTGCCTTTATGGTTTCGTACAAATAAATCTTGATGAAACTAGTATTTCCGCGTATACCTTAAAAAATTAAAACCATACTTACAGCATTTATCATGGCCAAAACAAAACGTATTATTTCCCGTTCCGTATCGGCAGGAAAATTGATTTTCATATGCTCAAACAAATCTCGATCAACGAAAACAGCTGTCTCAACAAAAACAGTCGCGCCCGCGGGGAAAGCCTCACGCTTGCTTCGTCTCAATTTTCTGTTTGTTTTCTTCTCAATTAACTTTATTTGGGTTTTTGATCCTTTGGTATCATTTGAGTGCAGCCGTTGATAAAATACTTCTTTGTTGCTCTCTGATGTTAAATTATTACTGGTGTTTGTTACACTATTTGGATCTTTATTTACATAATCTTTTGACTTATAATCAACAAATCTGGGTTCTGACGATTTAACTAGCTTATTTATTCTCCTAAGATTATTTAAGTCTCTTTTTGAATTACGTAAACTATCCAGGAGGTCTACTGGCTTCAAATACTTTTGTCTATTGCTAATATTAATTATTTGGTCTAAGTTATCCTTTAACTTATAGTAGTCTTTATTTTTGTGAGTATCATGAGATTTTCGTATTAGGAGATGCGGTACGTAGGCCGCATTATGAAATCTTTTTGGCAGTGGCTGGATAAGGTAGTAATGATCTTCGTTGGAGTGTACTATACCTTTCTAAAAAATAAATATACTCATTTGAGAATTGGTGAAAATACAAACCGATAAATTGACATATATAAATGTATATATAGTCTTCTATATTTGTCTTGTATTAATAATATTTTAATTTACCCGTGCCTGTTTGAGAAAAAGGTAAAATATGACATATTAGACAGAATGGTTTAAAAAACAAAATACTGTTATTTTTAGAAAATGTAGCAAATAAAAACCTGGTAGTGTTTTCAATAAAAAGTGTGATCTTTTATTAACCAATATCAACAGACAAGGGTCAATTAGAATGCATATGCTGGGTGGCCATTCAAAAATAAATCGGTACCAGTTTTGAAACCCAGGGCAATTTAAGAAAAATCACTAGGATCTGTCGATTTTTTTATTTTAAAGAGAAATATTTTTCTACCGTTTTCACTGCTTAAATGTCAGTCCTCTGGCAGGAGTGATAACGAACCTCAAGATTTTAAATTGAAGGTAGTAATGATCTTCGTTGAGTGTACTACACCTTTCTAAAAAATAAATATACTTCTTTGAGAATTGGAGAATATACAAACCGATAAATTGACATAAATAAATGTATATATAGTCTTCTATATTTGTCTTGTATTAATAATATTTTAATTCACTCGTGTCTGTTTGAGAAAAAGGTAAAGTATGACATATTAAACAGAATGGTTTAAAAAACAAAATACTGCTATTTTTATTTTTAGAAAATGTAGCAAATAAAAACATGGTAATGTTTTCAATAAAAAGTGTGATCTTTTATTAACCAATATCAACAGACAAGGGTCAATTAGAATGCATAAGCTGGGTGGTCATTCAAAAATAAATCGCTGCCAGTTTTGAACACCCATACCCAGGGCGATTTAAGAAAAATCGCTAGGATCTTCGATTTTTTATTTTAAAGAGAAATAATTTTATTTTCACTGATTAAATGTCAGTCATCTGTCAGGAGTGATAAGGAACCCCAACTTAAAGTTAGCATCTCAATATCTAAATCCGATTTCACCTTAAAGCCTGTTATACACAGGCTGTATGTGAAACCAGATTTAAATATTGAGCATATGCACTCCAATTTTGTTTAAAACTGTGCGAATTTCGAAAATGGACAGAAATTTATTGATACGTGAATATATTAATTGTTTCTTACCACTCCTTGACACAAACTAAGTGCAGTATTAGATCCTCGAAAATAACACTGGAGGTCTTCGTCTCTAAAATTATAAGGAACTGATCCATTGGCATATGTCTCCAGAATTACAAAATCTCGTGATATTAGTTTCGGGGAAGGAGATAGTTCGAGATTAAAGGTTTTACGAAAGCCAGGAGCGTCTATTTTCAATTTATGCTTCGAACAGTTGTGTTGCAGGTGACAGGCTTCGCCAAGCGGAGTGTGGTTCAGGTAGGTGATTGTGAAATTTCCATCTATAAGAAAATATGTAATTAACTGGATATAATCTATGCAATGGATCAGTCTTTTAAGTTCTTGAAAGGAATAAAGTGTGTAATACCTACTAACAGCGTGTGTAAAGTCTACAAAAAAATAATGTTTTTGATATGTTGTAAACAGTTGATTCAAAATCACATAAACATTATACGAAAACATCAACTGTAATGTGAAATTATACAGCATGCATATTGGTAACAAATTATCACATCTATCAAATTAATTCTTAATGGTAAGCTGTGCCCATATCATGTACAGCGTGTAACCGGGGTTGAAAATCTCTTGGAAGTAGTGCTTGCATAGCTACGGTGGAGCGAAACACGCATTTTTGAAAATTCGATTTGTAATAGTGCGCAAAAGTCATGACCAAAAAAATATCTATTTACAACTTTTTTCTGCAAACTGATATTTTGCCCTCTATTTTGAAAAGTATTAAAAAATAATTCTGTAATTTTGTAAAAATATTGTGATTTTTAGGTTTTTGTGACTAAAAAATGTCAAAGATAATGAGAATTTGCATATTTTGAATTGTTAATACAGCGTTCTAGCGTACAGCAAAAAAAAATTCGATTTGTAATAGTGTGCAAAAGTTGTTCTTTGTTATAACAAGGACACTGTCTATTTACAGCTTTTTTCTAAAAAATTATCTTTTGCCTTCTACGGCACTTTAAATATTATTAAAGAGTAGGTATATGAAAAATATTTTGTAATTTCTTTTTAAGGGATATTAGGTTTTTGGGACCAAATAATATCAAGAATAATTAAAAAATTATTTAATTGGCAACAATTATTATACGAAGTAACTTTTTGGTTGCAGAGATGATATTTAAAAAAAAATAATTTCTGTAAATATTGACTGGCCATAAACACTCTATTAACAATTCAAAATTTGCAAATTCTCATTATCTTTGATATTTTCTAGTCACAAAAACCTAAAATCACAATATTTTTACAAAATTACAGAATTATTTCTTCAAAATATTAAAAGGATGGTAGAGTGCAAACGACGATTTTGTAGACAAAGTTGTAAATAGACATTTTTTTTTGTGATGCAACTCTTGCGCACTATTACAAATCAAATTTCCAAAAAATACTTTTTTCCTCCACCGCTATGCAAGCCCTACTTCCAAGATATTTTCAACCCCGGTTACAATTTTTCCTATGGTATCATCAAAATGTCATTAATAACACGAATTTCAATAACACCATTCTTTTTACTGGAGAAGCAGGATTTCGGCGAGACGATACAATTATTAACCATAATACCCATGATGAGTGATGAAAATCACCACGCTTTATGTAATGTCGCCACCAAGAACAATTCTCCTTAAATGTGTGGATGAGTACTGTCGGTAACAATTTAGATGGTCCTTTCTTTTCACGCCTAAGGTTGAACGATGAATCTTACCTAGATTTCCTGCAAAGAGAATTGGCCGTACTGCTAAAAGAAGTGACTCTAAATGTACGTAATCAAATAATTTTAATGCAGGATGGAGCTTCTGCCCATTTTAGCCTACCTGTTAAAATACATCTTAATATCACTTTTGCTGAGAGGTGGATTGGAAGAAGTGGATCAAATCACTGGTCACCTCGCTTCTCGGATTTAAATCCGTTAGACTTTCATTTATGAGGACACCTTAAGGCAAAGGTTTATGCTACTCCCATAAAAGCATAGATGAGTTAAGAAATAGATCGAAAATGCTTGTGAAGCAGTAAGAAATAGGCCGTCGTTCGATGATCCGTCGACTGAGACGGTGTACGGAATTGGAAGGTGGCGTTTTTCAACATTTGTTGTAGTGTAACCTATGTGTTAACTAAAGCAAAAATGGGTTCCACGAGAAATTCAAAATAAATTGACTTTGAACATTTACCTTTTAATACCCTGTGTCTTGAAAACAATGCATTTCCGGACCTATGTTCATAGGATTTTTTTTTCATATTCCTTGACGAAGACTCACCCTCCGAAACTTGGCCGTGCGTTTTTCAAACGCACAAATGTCAAACAGCCATGAGAAGTTTTTTTATTACTGGGTTTTTTTGTGACTATTATTTATTTTAAGAATCATGTTATGACAGTTTTGCTCTTATATGGAAAACTTGTTAATTAAGGTAGTGTTCTATAGGTACCACAGCTTTAGCCACAATACCTAAAGAGAATTTAAAAAAAGTCTATGCGAGTTTTGCTAACCATATGATGATACTAATCATTAGATGATTAAAACGTAACATATAATCTGCCTAATTCTATTTTATTCTATTTGTTTCATCAGGCAAAACCAAAAAGAATCAATCCTAGAATCATATTAGTTCCGATCGATCAACCGATAAAATATGGACTATAGGGAAAACTGCCCTTTGTTACATTTAATATTTTCCATACTTTCGTATGTGTTTAATAATTTTCTGCAAGGTTTATTACGAATTAATTTTAAATTTGTATTTGCTATTCTGAGATTATTTTTAAAAGCATACTCAGTAAAACTTGTTTTTAGCTGTTCTATTACACTTTAAAAGTGCTATGTGTTCTCTGAGTCTTGATTGTATGGATGTTTTAGTTTGCCGAACATATTTTTGGTTACAGCCCATGCATCTAACTCCATATTCCATTTTTTCCAATGCTTCAGTTTTATCCTTTGGACCATCCAATAATTTCTTGACGTTAAACTGAGTTCGGTATATTATTTTTAAGCCTACCTTCTTCAAAACTTTTTGGAGTTCTGTAATATACTGAAAATTATATGATATCGACACATATTATGTATTTTCATCCTGATTTACGAAAGAAGTGCAATCACGAATGGTCTTTCTAAATGCATGACCATTAGTTAGTCTATCTACTAAGTTAGTACCGTAAAATGGGGTGACTTTTACCGGTTTTTTACTTTGACCCTATAAGGATCATGTTTTAAATTTTGCTACATTCTACGCGTCGCGCAGTAACATTCTTTCTCAAGCGGCAATCCGTTACTTTGCGCTCTAAATACACAAATAACTATTTTCTACAGCCGCGCGCAAAATACCTAATTACTAAATTCAAATGAAATCGCAAAATCGACGAATGCCGTGGATCCTTATTTTGCGCTCTAGCGCGAACATGGAAAAGAAAATTCTCACTTTTTCCGTCGAGTGTGCTATGAATGGTCATGGAAACCGAAGATAAATAAATGACAGTCGTGCGTTTGTTACAGTTTGTTGCTGGCACTCCTGTTCTAAATATGCCCGAAGTCCGAATATAATATGTCAAAACTGACAGTTATTTGCAAATTTCGGAATAAGTATAGAGAAAAATGTGCATTTAATTTTTAAAAATGCGGCTGTAGAAAAGCTTCTGTGTGCATTGCGAGCGCAAAGTAAGATTGCCGTTTTCGAAAGCGGCAATCTGTTACTTTGCGCTCTAAATACACAAATAACTATTTTCTACAGCCGAGCGCAAAATAGCTAATTACTAAATTGAAATGAAGTCGCAGAATCGACGAATGCCGCGGATCCTTATTTTGCGATCTAGCGCGAACATGGAAAAGAAAATTCTCACTTTTTCCGTCGAGTGTGCTATGAATGGTCATGGAAACCGAAGATAAATAAATGACAGTCATGCGTTTGTTACAGTTTGGTGCTGGCGCTCCTGTTCTAAATAATATGCCCGAAGCCCAAATAATATTTGGGCTTCGGGCATTTAATTTTAAAAAATGCGGCTGTAGAAAAAGTTCTGTGTGTTTTTCGAGCGCAAAGTAAGATTGCCGTTTTCGAAAGATTACTGCGCTCCGCTACGCGTCGCGCAGTAACATTCTTTCTCAAGCGGCAATCCGGTAGTGGGTAATGGTAATGGGTTTAGGTATCAACTTAAAGTAGGCTATATATATTAAAATTTCAGAACTATATTCACATCTGGGAGAAAAAATAAAAACTGCCTTTGGTCAAATTCACCCCATTTGTGGAGAACTTGACCATATATGAGTTTTGCCTGTTAAACGTATTTTCTGTGCAATATGGCTGAATTTCAACAAATAAAATGCATTTCGGTTTATGTTAAAATATACTTGAACAAAAAATTATCAAGGCAAAACAAAGAAACACTACAAATCAGCAAAATAAAACATAAAAGGGGTTTTTAACTCAAAGAAACCAGTTATGGTTAAATAGCTTGGGCTTATTGATAATTAAAGGTCATCATGTCAATATCGAATAATAGTTGCCCCCTACGACAAACTATGGGGTTGCCTAATATTTTTTTATATTACAAAGCGAAATAACATCTATGCCTTCGACATTTGGCCAGACAAATCTATTGTTTTTCGTCCGTTTGACAAACTGAACTGACGCTTCATCACTATCGATTAACACAATAAATTGGCCGACAAAATACTGAATTGTACCTTTAGTCTGATATCCTACAACCACCCACGAATTATTTTGTATTTTTTGATCACCATTATCGGACTTTTCTTGAATATTATCTTCGAAAATAGATTAATTCTGTCTGCCTATTTCTTCATCGCATCTAGGTTCGTCAATTTCATCGCAAATCTGTACAGAATTTACAGGTCCGTCAACTTCAACTCTGCGGTCAATTTCACCCCCAAAAAGTTAAAAAATTGCATTAAGTGACTAAAAACACTTTTTTTGCAAAATTAGCAGCTTTTTCTTAAAAAGGGTGACTAATATGGTATTGTTATATAACATATTATTGAAATTGTAATACAATATCGTGAACTAAGTTTTCCTTAATTTTCCAGACATTAAAGATCATCGATGTTTTTTTTTAAACCAGTTTTCCTTAATTGGCTATATTAAATTTATTTCAGTTTAAAAGTTAATTTTCAGATATCTATAAATTTGAAGTATAAGCAATAAATCAAAAAACATACTCAGACTCAAGTAAACCACAATTAATCATTTTTATGTTTTTGGTCAAATTCACCCCAGCGGTCAAAGTAACCCAATTTTACGGTATTGAAATCATCAACCAACTTTCGCTATATTATTAGCCCTAAATGGTAAAGGGTAATAAATAGTACCGTGGTGTCGTGGGTGACACGGCGCATTTTCGAACAAGCTTCTATGGCGATCCAGAGTTTCATTAATTTTCTAAAATTCCATGTAATGTCGATTGTGTAAGTGATATAGACTGCTGTGCATTTGTTCAGTGTGCGAAATCGCACTCCTTGTCATAAACGACACCGTGATACCAGTGCTGAGGAAATTTTCGACTAAAGCAAAAATGGGTTCCACAAGCAAAGCATTGACACAGGTGTAATTAGAAAGTAATACATCTATACGAAACTGGTGGAAGTAATTTAGATAGTGATTTGGCAGATAATTTTTCGGAAATTGTCAATATAGACGACGAAAGCGATAACGTGGATCTGAATAAAAGTGGCCATTCTGATAGTTTATCGGTGGAATCAGAAAGCGACGAGGACGTGGCATAAAAAAATGGTAATATGGATATTGATGGTAAAGATAATCTAAACCGCAAAATGGATTTAAATAATATAAAAACCTCTTATTCCAAAAATAAACGGATTGTCACAAAGGATATATTCGGACCCAAAGTCATGTGCCTAATAGGCAAAAGAAGAAAAAAAATTTTCCTTGCTAATTTTGCAAAGAAATGTTTATTAATAATATGTACACTGTTATTTCATAAAAAGAATTTCCATTTTTAGTTAATATTATATAAAATATTTTGACATTAGTTATAGTTTATAAGATATTTCAGAAAAATGCTTAAAATATCATATTTTGTAAATAATGTAGTATATATAATCTGCATTAGGACATCTTATTTCATAGTATCAGAGGAATCAACTCAAAAAAATATAAAGACATATACGCCACCACAATATCATTTATTTCCTATAAAATAAAAGTCCTAGTCTTGGGTTAATTGTTTCTTTTTCTTTATTAAATATTTTTTTACTGAGAAGAAAATCAACCATACGGTGTACTAAGAAATGGAATCTGGCCAACTTGTGTTGGTTGCAGTGGAAGAAGCCATTAGGAATAGATCGGTTAGTGGCAGTATGTGTTTTTATAAGTAATATCAAATTCTTGTGTGTTACTATCAATAGTATCAATTTTAGTTTAGTAATTACTAGTATCCAAAACGGTAGTTCGGCAATTATTCTCGACTTCATAAGCAATATGAATGAAGATAATGAGAGTCTGCTTCTTACATCGATAGTTGTCACCGGGTGGACTCCCAGAAAGCAGGGGTATGTCACGCATGGAATAAGGTGAGAGAGAGGATATTCTGCTACTACAGAAGTGCATGACGGCAAATTTGAAGGAAGAGAAGTTGAGTCCCCAATTATTGGACCATAGAGCCGAGGAATCGAGGCATTTTTGCAAAATAAGCGAGCTATGGAGATAGTCAGTAGACAGTGGTAGATTAATCATCGGCCAGCTTCAATTTAATAGGAGGAGGAATGTGGGATGAGATGGAGTTCATGGCAAGTAGAAAAAGGGTGGGGCTGATAACCCATTTCTTCGCGACGCCATTGGAGTGAGCGAATGGGGAAAATAAAATTCTCCTAATTTACTCCTACGTTAAATGAAAAAATATCAAGAACCCTTTTTTGCTTATTTTTGAAAGCCCCCTTAACAGTCAAGTGCAATAATCATATACATGGTGTTACAAAAAAATGAGGATAAGAATATCTTGACCTTGGCTTGTAGGTACACCAACGGAAGCGAATGCAGAATTTTAACTAAGTCAATTAGTGCAAGTTACTGCTCTAAAATTATGCTTTAAATTTAATTTTAATATGTTTAACTGTTCCTATGCAATAAAAATAAATTGATTTTGGCATTTACTCTTAACACCCTGAATCTTGAAAACAAGGGGTTTCTGTTTTTAAAGGAACTTTTTTGCGTATTTCACAACGAGGAATCACCCCATAAAGTATGGCCCTGCATTTTTCGAACATCCTGTATATACCAGTAAAAATCGTGCAGTAATTCAATATTTTAATTTATTATATTTTTGACATGCATAAAAATAAAAATAAATGTGATTATAATCATGGAATGTCAAAAAAGGACTATGAAACATTTTTCATCTAGTGGTGAAGCGAAATGATTTCGACTTTCAGATTCTTTCAATGTTTTCGTCATTTAACTTTTGAAAGCTTGAATAAAAAAGTTGTTTTGAGCATTTCAATTCAAGATCGTCGAACCATTGCACCACGTTTATGATCAATAAACATTACTTTTTACGGTCTAATCTACGCATTGTATGCAAATAAAGGCAACTAAAAAGAAAACAATTCTCTTATATGACAAGGCACTATAATAACCATTTGATGAAGGATGGTGAAGACTAAGGAACAAGAAAGTTTATTGTCTTTGCAGACATAACGAAAAGCATAATATGAAAGCGGTAACTTAATGAGTTGGATTGTTTATGACTGTTATCAATATTCCACCGAAAGCTTTTTAGGAATACGTAAATTAGCCAGTCCATAGCTAACAGCACTTAGATATAATAAATACCTAAATAAAATCCAAATACCTATAAAAAGCTTAAAAATATCTTGAATCAACATGATACAATTTTTTTTTACAACAAGAAGAGACATCTAAACTAAAATATATTAATTCCGACAAACCAACATCTATTGAATAATACAGTCGGACTAGAGAAATATCTGATTGCTGAATTCAATCAAAAATGATATACCCGTACAAATTCGCAATTATCAGAAATAGATAACTATATTACAATCATATTGGCATGGGGAAAAATTGATTGACAGTAATTGTAAAATTTGCTTTATTGGTTTTTAGGGATTAACTGATAATTTCCTTTTTTACGTTTTAAAATATTGTCTCATCCACTTTAAGAATTAACAGTTTGCTACCAACTGGTTCAATTTTTTTTGTAAACATTATTATGTCAAGCAGTATTAATATAAAATACTCGCCTAAGGAAATTGTGATTTTCAGGAAAGTATTTAATAGAGCTTCAATCAAATAAGTGCTTTATCAGACAAAATAAAACGAATAGGTAATAAATTTAACATTCGTACCATTTTCAAAACAGAAAACACCCTTAGATCTAAACTAACAAGAACAAAACCACTTAATGAAAATGAAACTACTAAAAATGCTATCTATAAAATACCATGTGAATGTAATAAATTTTATATAGGTGAGACCTGTAGACCATTATCAAAACGTATAAAAGAACACTAAACTTACATTAGAAATGCACAATTCCACAAATCACATATTTGTCAACATGCATTTGATAACAATCACAGAATACAATGGAGCGCTTCAATTATTTTAGCAAAGGAGCCTTCATCTAAAAAACGTAAAATTAAAGAAAGTGCTTTAATTTTATTAAATAAAGATGAATGTGTTGCTTCAACTTCTGTTAGTATTAATAGCACTTGGTTACCTTTGCTAAAAACTGAAGTTGATAAGGGACACTTAAAAATTAACTAATCCTTTCAACAAAAATCATTAAATTCTTCCTAAGCGAATAACACCAAATTATAGATATATAAAACTTCAAAAACAGATTAATTTACCAAATAACACCTCAATATCACACTAAAGACCAGTTAACCGGTAATTAAATATGGCATTATAATTGTCATCTTGTCAAAGTCAGTTCAAAGCTTGACAATCTGCACGAGCTTTTTACTGTTTTATTGTATTTGCTAACCATTTTCATTTTTAGTTTCTTTTATTCTTGATAACGACGGCAGACTTGCTTATCGAAACGTCGAGGATATATAGCTATTTCATTAGGGTCACTAAACTAGCACTTGTGCTGTTTACATCCTGAAGCCAGAGCCGAAGAGGCTCTATACCAATTCAAAACAAGTGTAATCATTTGTGGAGCCAAAGGCAATCAATTACAAGGTAAATATAAATATAATTAGAGGATTGAATAATTGGCATTGAAGGAAGTGTTTTATAATTTGGATCTAAAGGTGGGGGTAATAATTTTATATTTTAGCCTAATATATTACGGAATCGCTGATACTGCTGCATATATCTACTACTGTGTAGTATATGCAGCACACGATCACAACAGACTTCCAGTCTGGTTGTGGAGCGTCTAGGTATCCCGCAATAATTTCTCTATTCACTGTGATTTTGTTAAATTTGTTTCCATTTCTTTCTTTAGCTCTTGTCTAATCTCGAGTACATTTTGTAGTAGGTTGTTTACGATCTTTGTCGGATGTTGTTTCTGCATGTAATCTTGTTGTATTACTTGTGATGAGGGTGATTGAAGCTTGGTTGTTCTTGCTTTTTTATAGGTATTATGTTGTTCTCTGGGAGATAACTCAGTTCACTTTTACGACTAATTTTTTGATTTTCTTTATTTTTGTGTACCGCTTTGGTCCTTTATTTTGGTCAAGAGACCTGTTCCAGCGACAATCTTGTTCTTTATGCCCGAGGTTTCTTGATGATGGTCAGGTTCATAGGTATCTTTAATTGTGGTGTGAGTGTTAAAAATATCCGGCTCCAGGATTGTCAATAAATAGTAAGTAAGTTGTCTTGATATGCTTTTTTATGTATTATTGTTGGCTTGTCTTTAGAAGATATTTTCTTCATTAGCGTTCTCTGTTGCTTTGGATTCCATAGACAAAGGTAGCCCAAGATTTGTCCTATATGTGATTGTTTTTTCCATATGAGCATGCTTCACTTTCTATTGACTTCGGTTAGTGCATGGTCCTGAAGCTTTGACCAGTTATGGGGTATGTATTTCACTGAGCTTTCTCTTAATCGTTTGTGTTGGTTTTGGTGGCCGTACAGCTCACTGCCCTCAAAAGGCAACTGCCATCACCAACAACATCTGATCTTGTAAAATCCTGTTCTCGAAAGTAGGATCGGCTGTAGAAAGTAGATTAGGTTGTAATAATTTTAACGGCAGAAGCTCACATGTTAAACGCTCTATTGCCACTGCCCCGCATGCTGCCACTCTCAGCAGTGTCTTCAAGACTACCCTAGGGATGGCCAAGTAGCTGCATTTTTCCGAGGCTTCATGTATGCACCATTTACCGTTATTGCCCCTTTAACTCAAGAGATACGGTATTTCTACCCAACTGTCAGATAACTGGGACCAATAAAGTTGTCATTCCCCAAGTAGTTACCGAGATAACTACCCCCTGTCGAGTATTATTATTATTATTATTACTATCTATTTGCATGCTTTTCCGTATTCGCACTACTTCCAAAGGAAAAAATTCCCTTAATCCCAAATGCGTTAAGTTACTGATGGATTAAGCTTTGTTACAGGGTCGCTTGAAATGACACTTCTGATGTTTCCAATCTTGGGGTTTTCCGATGAACTTCCGAACAATTCTCGCGGTCAAATCATGACAGCTTTCTGAATGAGCCCTTAGAGGTATTTAGTTAGCCCTAATTTCTTGCAGGCTTTTTGGCACAACTCCAGTTATTCAACTTATTATTGGCACTGTTTCGATGCGATTCAGCTGCTACTGCCTCTTCATTCAGACCTCCAGCTCTCGATACTTGGAAATATTGCAAACACTATTATTATTCTTATCGTTGCTTGCATAAAATATAATCGTGAAACTACGCCAAATAACTTGAAATCCATTTAAGTGCTTGCGTTAATATTGCAAATTTAATTTTTTAGATCAATTAGTAGTTAATTACTCATTATGCCTAATATATGCACATACATAACTTTCTCGGCAGATAATTGCGTTATTCCGTAGAACTTTTTTATTAAATTATTTAGATAATAGTTATGCGAGGTGCAACACGGTTTTTAAGCACTTATCGGTTTAGTAAAAATGTTGTAATCCATGCGGAAGAGTCCAATTTCTTATATAAGCATTCAGATAGGAGCGCTCTACCCTATCTAACTATTTTAAAACCTTAATTTGTCTAATGAATTGGCAAATACGAAGCAAGCCGTTTTATTGAAACAGTAATGGAATCAAATAGGCTACATCCTAAAAACCAATGAACTTTTTGGTATTTCGGCTTTCGTTCTTGCAATAATAAATAAGGTCTCTCGAAATCCATTAAAAATGGAATATGAAAATTCAGGCGTATTCTTTGGCAGTAAAAGAAAAAATATATATTAATTTAAATAAACAATAATTCATATTTCGAAGACTGCCCAATGTTGTAAAATAAGGTAAGTTATAAGGGGCCCCGATTAACATCATGAGCATCACATACAGGCTGTAATAAATTCGAGGGTGACTATTGGTAATCATTCCATTCATCTATTTTATTTATAGCTCTTTTGCATGGACCGTCCTCGGATAGCTTAAAAAGCGTTTTTATGCGCAATTTAAGATCATCTAACGTATCTATTTGGTGTTTATAAATTTTATTCTTTATGGTGCCTTAAAACAAATAATCCATTGGGGATAAATCTGGGAATCTTGCCGGCCATTCGGCATACCCTTCCCCCATTTTTGAGCAAATTCTTCATTTAAGAAGTATCTAACTGCTCTTAGGTTATGGGGTGGCGCACCATCCTGCTGAAACCATAGTGTCCTTCCTTAGCTCCTCAAGAGGAATCTCCCTCAAATAATCTTAAAAAATTGTTTGAAGGAAAATGAGATAACCTGCATCACGCAAGTTTTCTTCGAACAAAAAGGAACAAAAAATACGGCCTTTCTATAAGCCCGCTCAAACATTTACACTAAATTAGACTTGATTTCTAATATCCCTATTTGCCCTAGGGTTCTCAGTTGTCCATACATGTCCTGCAGCACGATTAAATATTCCGCAGTTTGTAAATTTGTTTTCGTCGGATCAAATTACAGTTTGCGCAAAAGCATTGTTCTGTCGAATTCTTTCCTGCATCCACTGACAATATTGTAGGCGTTTCTGGCTATCCCCTGGAAGCAATTTTTGCGATGTCTGTAATTTGTATGCTTTATAACTGTTCCTCTTTAGAATTCTCCAAGCATTCATATGATTTAGGTGTCTGATAAATCTGCTCCATTATTTGCCGTGTTGACGCGAATGGATTATTTCGTATCTAAAATGTAGGTTCCCTAATACTTTGCTTTAAAAAAATTTAAACAAAAATTACCTGATTTAATACTACTTCTGTTTCTTGTTCTCTTGTACGAGTTCCATGTTTTATTCTCACTTTACTAAAGCTGCCGTAATTTCTGATATTTCGATGAAACTTTTGAAAAGTTGACTGACGGCTGTCTCCTTTCAGGGTATTTACTGAAGTACATATCGCTCTTTGTGAATTTCGTTGGCAAACATAATATACTCTCAGCATATCACCCTTTTCTTCATTCGCAAACATGGTTTTCAGTACAAATCGTAAAAACCCGTTTTAAATAGTATCCCAAACAAATCCAAGTTTAATAAAATTTATTCTACAACACATTAACATATTGAAGTTGATGGTTGTCAGTTGCTATGAAGCTGATACCCTTTGTTTCTTTTTCTATGACATACTATGAGAATCCCAACAGCCTACGCAATGCAAAAATGGAGATCTTTTTGAATACATTGCATAAATTCAATACCCTATGTATTATGATACTATGCTATTATGTTATTATGTTATGTTATTATGATAAGTAAATCCGTTTTGTTTTTTTTAAATAATTTTATTTCATCATCAACTAGCCTTGATGATGATTTTTTCAGTCCCAAACGTCGAATAAATCTTAAGTGTGATATATGTTAGCACAAAATATTATTTTAAGCTAATTACTCCTAACTCTTCTAAGCACTTATAAAGTTTAACAGAACCTAAACACTTGTTTAGAACATCAGCTGGCATATCTGATGTCTGTAGGTATTTAACATCAATCAAATTATTAGCAACAGCTTCTCTAATAAAGTGATAACGTACATCAATGTGTTTCAACCTTTTATGAAACACATGATTTGCCGACAAGTTTTGCGCACTTTAGCTATCATTATACAGAGTTATATGTTAATTCAGTTAACAATTTTTTGAAATAATCGGTTTATTTCGAAGCTTCTGAAATGGCCATGTATTCAGCCTCGGTACTGGACAGCGCTACTCTTTTCTGCTTCTTGCAATCTCAAGATACAGCAGAACTACTTAATTCAAAACAATATCCGGTATAGGATTTTCTTCCGTTTGGCTCGCTTGCCCAGTCGGCATCTACAAAACCATTCAATTCAGCTCTATCCTGTCGAAATTGTGAACCAAAATGTTTAGTGCTTTTTAAATCTGAATATTCGTTTTGCTTGCTTCCAATGCAATTCAGTATAGCAGTTGTTAAACTGATTCATATAGCTAACCGAAAATGTGATATCTGGTCTAGTTAATGCCGCAAGATACATAAATAAGACTTCCAATAAGCTGTTGATATGGCATTTTCGTTTCACAAACATTTTTGTTCTTAAGATTAATACTGGTCTCTATGGGAGTCGATACCGTTTTACAATCTTCCATATTAAATCTTTAATATTTGGTCTATATACTCTTCCTGATCTAAAGTAATCTTATTACTTTTATCAATGTTGACTCTCATACCAAGAAATTGTTTAGCTTATCCTAAATCTTTAATTTTATAATTTTCAGCTAAACGACATATTAAAATATTTGTTTCCTTTTTATCACTGGAAATTATAAAAAAATCATCTACATATATCGTTACATTAGTTAAAAGTTGTTCCTGCTTTTGGTATACAAACAAGGTTCTAGTTATGATTTTTTATACCCTAACTCTCTAAGAAAAACCAAAACCCTCATATACCAAGCTCTAGCTGTTTGCTTTAGACCGTAAATTGCTCGTTTAATTTTAAAACCTGATTTCTGTTATTCAGTTTTTTGAAACCATCTGGTAACATCATATACACATTTTCTTGTAAAAAAAAGAAGAAAGCTGTAGTTACATCTAAATGTGAAATGTCTAAACCTAATTTAACAGATAGAGCTATTAACAATCGTAACGTTGGAAAACCCATACAGGGGAGAAAGTTTCATCGTAATCAATACCTGGGCGTTGACTAGACCCTTTTGCCACTAACCTTGCTCTATAACGAAGATTGCTTTTACTGTCAGTTTTTCTTTTGAACTCCCACTTGCCCTGCGTGATACTTTCCCCCTCAGGCACATCCACCAGCTCCCAGGCTTCATTCTCCTCAAAAAATTCGAGTTATTTCTCCATGGGTTTCTTCCACTTGTCCTTGCCTGGTCGTGATAGCGCCTCATTTACGGTCTCTGGATCACTGTCTATGTCAGCACTCTGAAAGCACCCGTAGCTGACGCTGTCTAGGACTGTTCTGAGTTTCGGAATCCTGCTTAATCTCCTCCGTACAGTTGGTTCTTCTTGTTCACTGTGCGAAGAAGCTCTCTCACTATCCGAACTTTTCCACATTTCTCCGGAACTATCCAATAGGTTCACATTTTCATCAGTCCCATTGCCATGCGTCTTTCCCACTGAAAATGGTATTATCTCACTTACACTTGAATTGGTGTTTTCGTCGCCCAAACATGTTTTATTATTTATAATGTTTAATTTATAAACTCCATTCTGTAAATCACCTACACCAACCAGCACCTTCTGGTTATTGTATATCTTAAAACAATTCGTCTCAAATTGCACAACGTTATCATTATTGATTAACTGACTCACTGACAATAAATTTGTGGTCAATTCTGGCACACATAAGACGTTTTTCACTTGAATATCGTACTTTTGCTTACCAAAAACAGTAGTTATATCAACAACCCCCATGCACTTCACTGAAACTTTGGTTTCATTTGCTACCATGATTTCCTTGACATCTGTACTTGCTCACACATTTTTTAAACAACTGTGGTTCGCTGTCAAATGAAAATTTGCACCGGAGTCTATATACCAATCCGATTTGTTAAACGTCCCGTTCAAAAACGAGACACCAAAAGCATTCGGCGACTTTGAATTGTCATATTTATTTTTCATCAATGGCGTAACTACCATAAGACAAGTAAGCGCAATGCGTTGGGGCCCCCCAGGCTTGGGGGCCCACTCGTCCAGTGCCTAATATTAAAGGTTTTTGTCAACTGAACCTAGGAAGCAAGCAAGAATTATTTTTTTATTAAGTTCTGAATAATTTAATACCTAATGAAAAGTTTGGCAACATCAACGTCGCGACACTCGTCAGTCGCCGATCAGGATTAGTCCTGATTTGATTCGCAGTGAGCACCATCGCCTTTTGGTTTGACATCCCGGGAATTCCGTTTTGTTGACATATTTTAACCTAAGTTTAAGTCGAGTGTTGCTTTAAACTAGGGAATTTTCATTAATATTTCAAACTTCGTTAATAACTACTACTTGGTTAAAATTTAAAGTTATTTTAGAGTCTTGCTTTTTTTGATAAAAAAATATTTTGATGTTAATGTAAAATAAATAAAAAAATTAAATCTAGTTGTTTAATTTTTATTTAGTATTTGTGATTTATGATTGAAAGGGGGGCCTCCTTATGTATTTTGCGTTGGGGCCAAAAAAAATTAGTTACGCCACTGTTTTTCATGTTCAGACAGCGATCTTTAAAGTATCCCATTTGTTTGCACTTAAAACATTTGATATTTTTTACCGTACCGTCGTATTTCGATGTAAAAATGACTTACCGGCGACGCACCATCATTTTTACTTATGTCGATTTTCATGCCGAGAAGCTTCCTCTTGATAGAGTCAGTTGTTACTGCAATTCCGTAGTGTTCAATTGCGATAATCATAGACGAATATTTTTCGGTCATTCCTGCCAATAACAACGAACCGATCCACTCATCGTCAATGTTGAAACCGGTCCCTCTTAACTTCTGTCCAGCTGCCAGCTTCAATTATTTAGTTGACATAACTCGCTATCGAATCACAATCACTGAACTATATACTCATCAGAATTCTCCAACCGGGTAGATATCAAAGTAAGCCGATTCTCCTAACAATGCCTTTGTCGTCATACATCGCCTTCAATTTTTTCCATAGATCCACCGTCGAGGTCACATCTCTTGTGTGAACATAAGGAGATGTATCGATGGTTAAAATGATTTTGACATTCGCTTTGGCGTCATCTACTTCGACTACTTCTGATGTACATTTGGATAGTCCTTCCAAAACCAAGAAGTTTTCTACTGCAAACGCCCAAACGTTATAGTTCTCCCTTCCTCCTTTTAACTTCAGAATATTAACTGCACTTCCCGAAAATTATACTAACGAACGTGGTACCGCGACCTGGGCTCATAACGTGTTAGATAATGAAATGAAACACGTTTGTTGAGTTTTCTGTATAGACTAACTTTTATTCGTTTTAAAAGTACACTTTCAAAATAAACCTGGAAGCAAGCAAGAAGAAAAAATAGAAAGGTCTTAGCAGGTGGTTGAGCAATCGAGAATTTACGTAAAACAAACATGGTACAACATTTCGTACCCTGCCAGCGCGAGTGTTTTCCGTTATAATACAGGGCCGTATCTTACATCTACGACAACTAATACTATTTTAAGCTAATTCCAACATCATATCGTTGGATTTAGAATTAAAATTAGAATTTGTTGAGAATAAAACAACAGTATGCGATTATTTAAAAGAAATAAAGTTGATGATGGTTGCTTAGAGACGAAACGTCGGATCATAAATTTAATAACGTCATTTTGTAAAGGGGAAAAGTAGCCAATTTTCAAAATTTCGTTTTTTCCGGATTTATCCGGTAGTATTCAAAGATTCTTCAATTTCTGAACGATATTTTATTGCGTCCCAAAATGCGCAACTTTGCCCCAATTTAAGCATTTTCGTATCTATAAGAGTTCCCGAGACACCATTCGTCACGTTCGAATTTGTTATAGTCTGTATATAATCCGCTCATGCTCATGAAGTGACGTTTCGAGTACTTTCCTTGTGGTGTAAATTCAATAAGTCTACGCGCCTTTAATGAAGATCCTTTACTGATATATGAATTAAGGGCATTAAATTTCAAAAAGCACTTGGGTTTATAAGGAAGCCTTTGAACTTTTTTAAGATGTTTTTCATAGTAACTTAATATATTTGATAAAAGTGATATTACTGATAAAAGTGATATTACTGACTAAGTTATGCTGGTACTAGAGGTATGTTCTTTGTAATCTAATTACCTGTGTATGGGATTCCTTTCTAAGATATAATGAAATAAAATGGTTTGCCCAATGAACCACATTTACCTAAATTATATTGCGCAGTCACAGATCAAATATACCCCTTTAGACCTAGGATAAGTTTAAATAACTCTACTTTGTATAACATTCCAACATTTCCTGCAGATCCTTTGGAAAACCTAAATAATGAGAGTATCGAAGACATTCTTTTCTTTGATAATCTAATTTTAGTGGAAATATTTACTAATAACCCGTATATAAATTTTAATAGATGCTAAATTGGAATTACAATGAGATTTAATAGAGGACTTGACTGCATTATCAAAAAAGATTTAGGAACTTATTATATGAAATTTAATGACACATCAATTGTACTATCCGTAATTCCAAATTTGGCTATAGTCGTTTTGGGAGATTTGTTGAAAAATTAAATTTCTATTTTACCGAATAACGTTACAACTGACTTATAAGTACGTCATTAATATGATTCACGCTAACCTTTTTAATAGAACTCGAATTAGGTTCCTATTTTATATATTATAATATTTAATAATTGTGTGTATCTGTTTTTGTATACCCCAAACATATTCTCAAAAACTAATTTATAGCTATAACACATTGTTATTTATGTACTACCATACTTTCAGTCTTAATAAGATTGATGCATATAACAGCATTCTAAAGCTTGAAATAGCTTCTCACCAACTGCAACGGTTATTGTAAGGAAAAAGCCACACGTGCTCTTATAGAAAACCTTCTAAAGACCGAGGATAATTTTGATTACGCCAATTTTAAAGTTATAGATCACGAAACAATTATAAAGGTATAAGTTTTTCCTAGAAATGTTTCACATTAATAAAAATAAGAAGATAATTAACAGTAGTAAACCGGACACCAGTCAAGTTAAAAATATGTTGCATTATTCTAAATTGAATGTAGGTTCAAATATTTTAAGGAACACTGTTAATTTGCTTCGTTCCTTGGGCTTGCTTAGTCTAGGTTTTGCCGGTACTATAAAAAGAAGTATATACCATTTTTAGCTCTAAATTATTTATTTTCTCCTTTTGGGATTTAGTTCTTCAAGATTAATTCAAAATATCTAAGTGATATTTATATTGCATTATATATTGTTTTAAGAATGGGTAGTTCTTTTTAACATTTTAGTATGCTCCTGATGAAGTTATTAGTTAGTAATGCAATATTGAATTGTCATGAACGAGTTTTAAAAGTGTTTTCTTTACAATACTGTAATTATTGAGTTAAAGTTGTCCCAATTATAGTATTTACAGGACCTTGCAAATAATAACAACTAAGCCATTCCAAGTACGAATTAAAAATACAATTGTTTTTTCGCATTATATATTTATAAGAGCAAATTTGGGCATAATAGCGAAATGTGCGATAAACAAATTTATCTGCACTTCTTACGTTGAGTACAAAACCACAAAATAGATTATTTTTGAGCTACGGTGTGTTGAAAATTGGAGTTTTCTTTCATTATCGCCTTTTTATAACCCCATCATAAAAACTATTTTTTGCAGAAAAAAGCATCCTACCAGTGGCTTCCGTGCTGATATGCCCTTGAATATTTTTAATGAAAAATATTAAAAGTTGCTGCATTTTTCGAAATAAATATTATTTGCATAATTCTGCTTTATCTGTAAATAAAAGTGGCCCCTTGACTATCTTTCGTTCAACGATCAGTTTTTGATTAAATAAATAAAAAACATTTATTTGTATGTTGCTATGGGGCATTGATTCTTGAAGAGTAAAGGAGAATTTGGAAGCCAGAAACAGATTTTGTTTGTGCTATCAAGATGAAATCTAAATACGCGGCTTGTCACGTAATTAAATCATAAGGACTAACTGTCCTAAAAAAAATGTCAATTTCACAATGGCTGAGCTAGCAAGAATAATAGCCACATAGCGACATGTAAAAAAATATCTTATATTTATTTAATCAAAAACCGTTCGTCCGAAGAAAAATAAATAAAGAGACCTCTTTACTCAGAGTTAAAGCTAAATAACGAAAATTATACATCTTCTGTAAAACCAGTAGCGTACCAGTTTTCTCTTTAAGGATATTCAAGGCAAGGCCATGTCAGCACTGACGCCTTTTTATTCCTAGTTAGTACCTACTCAAATTTACGAAAATATTTAAAACGGTCTCAAGGGTATTAAGGAAGGCGAATTTTTACAAATTTCAGCACCCTGTATCCCATAAACAACGCGGTTGCAGTTCTAGGTTAATATGGCGTTTTTTAATTAAAATCATCCAGATATTAAGATCATTAAGCATTTTACTTTTTTTTTAATGATTTAATGATAACCTTTTAGTTTACATGCATACTTTTTGAGAGTAAAAAATTATGACTTACCATCATTTCCAATTAGTTCATTCCATTCTGTTTCGGTTAAGAAGTTTTTCAAGTCCACTTCTTTAACCTAAAAAATATAGTCCAATTTATTTACTAACTAAAATGATCTTATTGTGAGTCATTTATTTTTTGGAAAACGAGGCACATTTGAAAATTAAATAAAAGCATTTATTGGCGAGAATGAATAAAGCAATCGATATAGATCTCTCATATTAATATTAACATTACTAAATCATTCATTAATTATTTCAGTAGAAAAATATTGAGATTCAAGCCGTCGTGGGCTTCTCCGGCTTCTTGTATTGGCACGGTCCTAGGGTGATCGTCACTCACATCGGGTCTGCCTCTGAGCGAAGATTTTACTGCAGCGTGTCAAAAATATTTCTTTTCATTGATTTATAGTATTCTTAAGATAAGTAATAGAATAAAGGGTTTGGGACATTTAAAATTATCCGCAATATAGCGTAAAACTCCAAAACAGTTTTCAACAGTCAGTATCAATCAATATCAAACATGTTTGTTGCA
>JAEQML010059318.1:0-28804 GCA_016904865.1 Pissodes strobi
AGCAAAGGGGGTGCCTGACAGCGTCACTAAAAAAGAACTAAGTCTTGAAGACTACAAGACTGCTGTTGACGTAGCAGGCACGGAAATTCATCGCGAGATGAATACGTTCCGTTCGCATCATCACGATATGTATGTCGAACTGAAAAATAAAGTAGCTTTGTCTTACGCGGACGACAAACGCTTCATTATTGACGGTTCTGAGTACACGCTTGCGATAGGCCATCGTGATATAGCATTGTATAAGGAATCATCGGAAATTCCATAAGAGCCAAGACTGATCTAACAGCTTTTTTTATTTTATTTCTTTTGGTTGGCAAAAACGATGTTTTTAATGGGTTTAATTAAGTTATTTATTATTAGTTAAGTTTTTTATTATTATATTATTATATTTATTTGTTTATTTCTGATAATAATTTTTATATGTATGTTTATAGACTTAAGCTTTTTTATATTTTATTCGTTATTTTTATACACATTTTATACAACTTTTTTACATTAGAAATAAAACATTTTGTTTTTTAATAAGTTATTTTATTTCTTAGTCTAGTTTATCCATAAATCCATACAAGTCATATTTATAGGTTAAAACTAAATCTATGTTACACTCATTCCAGGAAATGCAGTCTCTAGTACGCATATCGCAAATAGTTAGGCCTCTGCTTTCCTCTTCATGCCAGTAGCTTATATAGATATATTCACCAATGTAGAAATTCGTATCACACCAACTATCATTAATTGATTCGAGAAACGCTAAAAAGTCCATGAATTCATCAGGTGTGAAAGAAATTGAGACATCACCAACATGCTTCAAAATAACTTGATTGTCTGAGGCAATAATTTTTATAATATCATCAATATTTAACTCTCGTAAAACAGGCATTGGAACCATTCTTCTAGCATCACTAGATTCTATCTGATTTCCAGATCTCGAAGTTGTTTCAAACACCTTGCTCCACTTTGATTCCATACTAAGTTTTTTAAAGTCGGAAAATATTTTTTTCTTATTTTCGTAAAACACTAAATCTTTTTTCACACTTACAAGATTTTCTAAATGTTTATGAATTCTCGTAAGTAGTGTACTCGACATAATCTAAAGATAGACTGAGCCTAAATGTCGAGATCGGTTGTATTTATCTATTTTTTTTACATAAATAAAACACATAGTTTGATTAAAAGTATTTATTGAGGTAAAAGGCTTGCAATATAATCATATAATACAACAACATTCTTAACACTACAAGAACCAATTTTAAGTTTATGATGTATACATGCTGAATCACTACGTTCTAATTTAGGTATTTCGCCCTCTGAAAATTCTAAATTAACAATGTTAGGTGTTTCTAAACACATCTCAGAATAGGCTTTAATTAAAAAATCTTTTTTTACATATCCTTTAACATAAATAGTATCCACGTCTTGAAGCTCTCGATAAAGAATCTGATTAAGTTGATTATACTCAGTATTTCCTGTTTTATAATGTATACCGTGAATATTTAAAAATACATATTGCGTAGTTTTCCTTTGTGACTCACTCAAATCTCGAAATAATATTTTTGGTTTAAAAATCCATGTTTTTATTTGCTTGCCATCATATATAGCAAGTTCTTTAACTTGAAAATCAGGCGTAGAATAACCTTGAGCATCTAGGACTAAGAACTTCATCTTATCAAGGTTTGTTGCAAACTGATTAAATCAGGTTTCGAACATTACCTGATAAAGGTAAATATTCCAAAACTCTGTCATGTACAATGATAAAATATGCTCGAGTATCATCAGAGAAATTTTCTGAACTTTGGAACTCTAGTTTCACATCGATAGTACTACTTTTAAGAGCTTCGTTTTGTTTGGAGCAATCGATAACAAATAGAGCTCTATTTACAAAAGCAGTAAAATCCAATAATGGTTCGCTAAGAGTTTTTCCCAAATAAGATTTTTGAAATTCGGTATACATTCTATACAGTTCTGCAAACTGTTTATTTCCAAAATTCAGATTGAGCGCTTCATATGGATAAACCTCGGAATTTAAATATAATCTAACATCAGTAATATTTAAATTATCAAAATACGTAATATCGGATTTAGGGTTGTCTTTACGATTTTTCTGGAAAAATACAATAACATATCGAGCTCTCTCAGACATGGATTTCACAGTCCAAATATCTCTCTTTGTATTTCTTAGCGCAGGTAGCTCATGGATTTCCCATCCTCTGAATCCCATAAATATTGGTTTATCTTTAGCGATTTCTTCAAACAGTTTTAGCTTTAATAAATCGTTGGGGTATATGTGCTTAACTCTTAGTTCGATGTTTGAAATTGATATGGAAGCTTTCTTATCACCAGTAGTGTTGACATAGCAGTTATCATCATTCCTAGCTCGAACTAGTTTAATTTTCTGTTTACCCATAATAGCATTTGTATAATCAGAAAATATACCTAAGAAAAAGCTCAACGGTATGAGTAAGTTAAATTCTCCAGATGCTTGAACAAAGGATTTTATCACCCCGCCAGGCCAACACCATCCTGAGATATCCAACGCCTTACTCTCATGCTCGTTAAGACATAAAAGGCTTTTAACCGTACTAGTAACACCAGGATCACGTACTTTTTCAATTTCTTTACCATTTAATTCATAGGTTATGGATTCGAATAAGAAAGCACCTGCATTATTTGTGAGAGAGCAGGAACCGGTCTTTCCTACTGTACTTTCTTCAGTAATCTTTGCTTCTATATAAATCTCAGCTTGGCTAATATCCATAAAAATATCTTGTTGGTTGATAACTATTTCTATCTCATCGCTGTTGTTAAATGATTTCGTGAATGGATGATATGTATGCCATTCTTCTCGAGAGATAGACTCATCTACGTTGACTGGGTGAAATATTTGTAGTTTTCCTGATACGATATCCATAATTGCTTGCGATTGGATGTAGCTGCACTAAACTTCTCCAGGTGAGTGACTGCTCTGCCGGTTGTCTACTGACTGAGGCTATGGTAGAAGTGTTGGTATTTAAATAGTTTCCTCTTTGGTTAAAAACTAGCCCCATATTTTTTAAGTTCTAATCTAACAACGATTTCTTCACCTCTGAAATTAACAGGTCTTGACTCCTGATCTAATATGTTTATAGTAATATTATCGATACTAGATCTGTTTACAGGCAGGTAAATCAGGTTTCTTGGTTCAATAATTATACTGTACCCAGGATCTACAGCCGGTGTAAACTCGTACAATGTATGCGATGGATTGCTGGTATAATAAGAACCAGATATAATATTACACTCTATTCTTATGGTAACTACTTGTACTATCTCTACTGGGAGATCTGATTCGTGACGTGTATTAGCATTCAACAGCTTTTTAGAAAATCCTAATAATCTCCCGATGCTATCTTCGGGCTGGAAATCCACGTTATAAACACACTTCAGCTCACACCTTAATGTATTATTATTCGGTTTTAAAGAGATGAGAGTTTTCCCCTTTTGATCTTTAGCCAAAGCCGACAGTAGCCAAGATTCAATATCTGAAACTTCGTAAGATCCTGTTGGAATTTCCAATACTTGTTTCTGTCCGCTAATGAAATAGTAAAACTTGTTTCATCCTGGCTCGATGTTTGGGATTGAGTTCCAAGTACTGAGTGATATCAACGCCACAGAATATGTATATCTGCTATCTAACTCGATTGGAGGATTAATATCAACGCTTAAACAACTGGATCGACCTTTCAGCGTGAATGTCTGCGACATGACTAGATGAATATCAAACAAACATGTGTTTTATACTGATTTATTGAAAAGGAATGATAATACAAGATGACCACAATTATATGTGTTATATGTTTGATACTGATCATGATTAAAATATATTTTACATTTTTTAAAATAAGTAACAACTTCTTTAGGAGGATTTAAATTTCCAAAACTATCAAAGTATACTACTTTATTATTAATCTTCTTGTAAGCTACCCAGTGTGTTCCGAAACCTTTGTCCGAATCAAGATTAATTACACCACATTCGTTCTTCTTTGGAATTTTCGGTAAAGTGTCTCGCATAAATACTCCTCGGAAATTAACCAAGTTCAATAGTTTCGCATATCGCTCAATATCTATATTAGTCAATGGACGTCTAGGTAGCTTTACTGGGAGTTTTTTGACATCTTCTTGAGAAACAAACCATAACCCGTTTTGTGTTTTGCAAGATATAAACCATTACCTTTCTTGCCTAAAGCAATGGCTTCCATTGTTTGATTATGTCTTTGAGATTCCTTTAGTTTATCTGTGGCTGATCTGGCATCATTTACAGCTTTCGCAACACCTGCAGCACCACCAGTCAAGGCACCCAAAGCACTCAATGCTGCGAAAATTGGTATGAGTGGAAGAATTCCCCTGATTTTAGGTACTCGAATAACTCTTGGTAGTTTGACTTTTCTCCGTCCTCCAGCTTGTTTAATAGACATTCGTGCGGCTTTAAGCGCTAATTTTATATTACCTTTAGGCGAGCCGTTTCCATAATGTTTTACATGTTTCTTCACTTTACTTAAAACACATGATTTGAATGGCTTTTTACATCCCATACCCATCTTACGCTTGGCTTTCATTGCAGAAGTAACGAACCAGGCTGCGCTCTTCTCATCGAAAGTTGAATCTTTGGCTTTAACTCGTCCCCAAGCTCTGTTCTCCAAGACCTTATCTGCTTGATGACGTTTATTCAGATCCTCGCTTCTAGAATATTCAATGTCGTGGTCTTTACAGTAACTATCCAACTTATTTATAGGAAGATCACCTCGCGCTAATCTCTTTTCAAGTTTCGTACCTGGACCACAATACGAATATCCTGGGAGATGTAACTCGAAAGGAAGTTTGTTGATTGTCCTATTTAAGAGACCTTCACCCCTCAACACATTCATTACTACTAAAGACACGGCAGGGTGTACACTGTTTATATAAAATGCGAAAAGAAAAACAGAAACTTAATATTAATATAGCCAATTTTGATGTAAAGAAAATTAGTAATCGAAAACGACATAGTCAACTCTTGCCAGATACGATACGTGCAATCATTTGCGGTCCGAGTAATTGCGGAAAAACGAACGTTATGCTAAGTCTCTTAACTGATGTAAATGGGCTAAGATTTCAAAACGTATATGTATATTCAAAGTCCTTATATCAAGATAAGTATAAATTCCTCGAACAAGTTTTGAAGCAAGTACAGGGTGTTGAGTTTTATGGGTATAGTGATAATGATACTGTAATAGACCCCGAAAATAGCAAACCTGAGTCTGTATTCATATTCGATGATGTGGCTTGTGAGAAGCAGGATAAGATAAGGAATTACTTTTGTATGGGGAGACATAATGCAATTGATTCATTCTATTTGTGTCAAACATATTCGAAAATACCTAAGCAGTTAGTTCGAGATAATGCAAACATGTTGGTATTATTTAAACAAGATGATATGAATCTCAAACATGTGTATGATGATCACGTAAACACCGATATGTCGATGAATATTTTTAAAAATATTTGTTCGGAGACTTGGAAGGATAAATATGGATTTCTAGTAATAGTTAAAGATGATGATATTCGTAAAGGTAGATATAGAAACAAGTTTGATACCTATATAATACCTTAAGCTAATGATGATTCTCAGTATAAGTCGCGATCTGATTGAGAGCACATCTCCGATCTGTGTAATACTTGGTTATCTACTATAACAGCCTATACAGGTCTATATACAACTTATACAGCTTAAACAGGGTTGTCTGGCCTGTCTAACCTGTCTGACCTGTCTGTCTGACCTGTCTAACCTGTCTGACCTGTCTAACCTGTCTGTCTGACCTGTCTAACCTGTCTATTCTGTCTGTCCAGTCTGTCTAACCTGTCTGTCCTGGTTAACCTATCCTGTCTAGCTGTTCAGTCATGCCACCTGTCTTAAGCAAATTCGATAAGGATCTTAAGAAGAGGATTAGTGATACTGCCAGATCTATTAGAAAAAAGTATTTATCATTAAAGTTGGAGCGTTCTGAAGAAGATGAGGCTCTCAACAAGATTTTGAATCCTATAAAAGAACCTTTGAATAAGCTTGTGGAGAATGCCGAGAAAAAACTTAAGAGGCGTGAAGTAAATAAAATACCAAAAACCCAGATAAAGGAAACATATGAATTTCCAAAACCTTATCAGCTTGAATCAACTCGAACCAGTACTCCGAAATATCTACCACTCGAACTAGTATCCGGTACATCAAAGGATTATATAAAAGATGAGGAGGAGGATGAAGATGATGTTTTTAATAAACCTATTCATGAGCTGAAAGATGATATTCAAAAATCTATCATTGAGAGAAGCGATGCATATCAAGAATTTTTAGAGCAATATCCAGAAATATCAAGAGAGTTTGTTGATAAATATTTCAAAGATTCTGATCAGATCGATCATGCATATGGTCTACAACACGATCAAACATCAGATGGTTGGTCGATGGGTTCACAAAAAGTAGATTTCATGCCTAATGGTGATATTAAGGTTGGTGCTGTTGAATATCCGGGGACACGTGGATTATATGAATTATTATTTTTAAAAAATCCTAAATATAATACAAAAACAGATGTTCTACAATTTAAAGATATTTTAAATCGAACAAACGTTCACAGGAGGAATTATAGTCCAAGCGGACAAATAAAAGGAACTAATTCAGCAAAATATCAAAACATTGTAAGGCCATTGATTAAACTACCGACTTCTGCAGCATCGGAAGCTGCTAAAACTAGAAGCGGCTCATTCAGTAATAAATCTCCTTCAGGAACTAAAATTCCTGCAAAGACTAAAACTAGATCAAATACTAAATCTAGCGGTGCTGCTTTAATGGAATATAATGAGAAACCAAAGCAGTATGTTTACTATGACGATGTGAATGAGTTAGTCGATCGCCTTGCAAAGCTCGATGCGTCACACCAAGCAGGAAACGGTAATCATTTGAACGAGATCATGAGTATTTTAGAAGAACTTGTAGAGTTGGATGTGTTGGAGCGTATTAAATAAGATGTTAGATGTATAATTCCTCATTATAGTTTTAGCCATGAACAAGTTTGGTCAATCTCTGTCTTCTACTCGTAAACAAACACAAGTTGTTCGTTCTCAGTCTATTTTATCCTTCACTAGTGACGGTGATTATAATATTGAAAATCGTAGGTTATGTAATATTAAAGCACCTACAGATGGAAATGATGCATCAACTAAAAATTATGTTGATACTACTGCCAATCAGCTTCGTGATATTATTAGAAGCTTAAACGAGACTATTCATACTCTTAGTGGAGGGATTAATAATATTGACGATAAATTTGAAAGCGACACAGAAAAAATCAAAGATCGAATAGACAAAGTAGAAATCAGCATAAAGAATATTAGCGAGGGAATTTTGGTTATAGAGAAAACATTTGAAGCCACCAAGAAAGATATTATCCAGGTGTTGAAGCATGATTTTGATCAACTAGAAATTCGAGTAAAGGATTTCCTTAATATCTTAGTAACTAATGCATTGAAACCTATTTCCATTGATTTGGACAAACTCAAAATAGAAAATACTCGAATTTTAAAAGCAAAATTGGATTATACACATTTGGAAAAAACCATGGTGAAAGATATAGCAGCTACTGTTATAGCTGATGCGCTAAAACCCATTACTACTGATTTGGATAAACTTAAAGGATATTATGCGATTGATGGATCTATGGTTCAGCCACTAAATACAAAGTAGAATTTAGTATAAAAAACATTGATGTAGACATTTATATTCAGTTCAAGAATGTCTACAGTCACAGATGCTAGAGAGCAAGTAGTAAAAGAACTTCATCGTCCTGCTCGAAAAAAATTTATTCGAAGAAGGTTTATTCAATATGGTTTGGATGATACCTTCGCCACAGATCTGGCCCAACTCGATCAGTATTCTCGTGAAAATAATGGGTATAAGTATATACTTGTCGTAATTGATTGTTTTTCGAAATATCTCTGGACCCGAGCCATAAAATCTAAATCTGCTCAAGATGTTTCAAAGGCGGTGACTCATATTTTGAAAACATCGAAGAGAATACCAAGAAAACTTGTTTCTGATAATGGTAAAGAATACTATAATGCCCCATTTCAAAATCTTATGAAAAAATATGGAATTCGCCACTATAGTACATTTAGTGTTTTAAAAGCATCTATTGCAGAGCGTGTAATTCGAACTATAAAGGAGAAACTGTTTAGATTATTCACATTAAATGGCAACCACAAGTGGATAAACTTGTTGGAACAAGTTACAGATACTTACAACAACTCAAAGCATAGAACGATTCAGATGCGGCCGAAAGATGTTAATAAATCGAATGAGAAAAAGCTAGTAGATTCTATTTTTGGACATATTAAAGTTGTTGGAAAACAAAAATTCAAAGTAGGTGATGTTGTTCGAATAAGTAAATATAAACATATTTTTCAAAAAGGACATACTCCAAATTGGACTACCGAGTTGTTTAAAATATCTCAAATAAAAATCACAAGCCCTACAACTTATATATTAGAAGATTTTCGAGGACAGCCCATAAGTGGCTGTTTTTATGAAGAAGAACTACAAAAAACTAAGCAGCCCGATGTTTTCTTAATAGAACAGATTTTGAAAAAGAAAGGAAATAAAATGTTTGTAAAGTGGCTTGGCTTCGATAAATCTTATAATAGTTGGGTTGATGGGTCCAAAGATGTTGTATAATAAATTATATATATAAATATTAATATTCTAGCGTTTTCCTCCCAGTCTTAAAAATGTCTTTATTCTGTAAGGAGTGTGGGGAAAATGTTTTCTCTCATTCGCATAGACTTAGTCATAAACATAAAGATAAATGTTGTGTTGAGCTAGAAGCAGGCGTAGAAATAGTTAAAACTGCATTCAAAAATCGAATGATTAGTTATAGGCTTTCTACCAAGTTACATCCTATAGATGTGATGTTATATTTAGAGGAACTTAAACCAAAAATTATTCGTTTGATTGAAAAGGGTCTTTCAGATCATTTAAATCTTAAAGTAAATATGGAATTATTTGGATTATATCTATTAGCTTCTCAAAAAACGTTGGATATAAAATCTTTTAACTCGTGTTATATATCTATTTCCAAAAATACAGATCTCGAGGAAGTATTTACCGATTTCAAGCAAATTTTGTCCTGCAAAGCGTGTGAATTTAAGGAAAGAGATAGCGGCTGGTCTTTAGCCAAACTCTTGTTTCTGGAATTAAATATAAACAAACGTAGCTCATTATAATAAATGTGGTGGGAAATTTCCCTATATAAGCCCCCTATTATGAGACAATTTTTAGTTAAGCGCAAACATCTACTTAGAAATCATGTCGGGTTATAGTTCCATACCATCTTCAGATATCGAGAATTTAATGGATGATGGGGAGTCATGTTCGTCTTGTTCATCGCCATGTTGGGAGTGGCAGTTTAATCGCATGGTGGCTAGAACTAATGCAGAAATCAAGAAAGAAACCAAATATTTGGCCGAAACTTGTTATTCCACCAAGAATTTCAAAATTGTTGCAGGAGTTAGTATTGCACGTGGCTTGCTTCCCAGTGTCAGGATAACGAGTAAAGTAGTAAATCTTCCAGAAGAAGAAATATCTATATCTATTACCGATCCTGACTGGTCATTCTTTGTTGCTTGCTGTAACTCGATCGTTGTGGAGGCTGCTGCTGATAAAGATTATAAATTCCAAGATGACTGTCATGGTGCTGGGACTTTTATTTTGGATGCTTTTACATCATTAGACGAAGTAGTGATTAGAATGCAAAGTTCAGAAACTATGGTTACTTTATGTCTTTGTTTAGATGATTTGAAAGATATTTTAAATATTTATGAATTGGTATGTTTTAAGTTAAGATTACTTAAGGAATTAGGTTTAAGAACTTTTTATGATAACGTATTAAAATATGTAAAAGTGTCTAGTACAACTGAAGATAATTGTTTGGATATAATCAAACAGTATTGTAATTTAAATATTACCGACCTATCTTATTATATGTTAGAATATATTCATATTAATCCGTATAAAATTGTTGAGGATGTAAATAAACTTTGCAGAATGGATATTTAATAAATGTATATAACTACGTATTTTGTGTTTTATTTCTTAGTATAGACTAGCTTTTCATGGCGAGTTGTTTGCTAGACTTTTTATCTGGTGCTAAAATTATAAAAGATTATAGCGTTGAAGAATTAAAATCACTGCCTATAGATTTTTTCCTAAAATACGTTGATTGTTATTCTCTTTTATGTATTTGGGGAAAACTCCCTGTTGAATATAGACAAAACTTTAATTTGCAAGTTAAATTACCATGTTTCGTTCACTACAATCGACCTGAATGGAGAACTCAAATTGATGGCCCACCGACTTCGCAGGCCGCATGTCCATTCTGTATAAAAAGTATACCAAAGTAATACCGATTCATTATAACTCCAGCCATGGTTTGGTTAAGTTCAAGTTTCGTCATGCTAACTGCGATTGTTAATCATACATTTTTTGTGTATAAACCAAATCAAGTAGTAAATATACACGCACAGTTGGAGTCTGATACCTTTTCTACAAACGGTTCTTGGATTCCTCTGCTGTCTGCACTTATCCATAATACGACACCTGTTTTTATGACGTGGGTTCCTCCGTCTTTGCAAAACGACTATCAGTATAAACTCAGACTCTATTTCCAAAATAGAACATTTTTGGATGCTAAAGAATGGATTACTATTGGTTTAGGAAAGAAGTTTCAAGCTGCTCAACACCTAGAAATTAATTGCAAGAATGAGACCATTACGACTGCGTCAACCCCCGAGAATCCTAATGGATATTCCTATTTTTTAAATATGTGTGTAATTACTCTTGTTGTAGCCTGTGGTATATTATTAGCGAAATTTGTATATAATATCGGAAAAAGCCGATGTACTGTATGGTTTAATAAATAATTCAATATATATTTATCGTTGATTTATTTTCTGCTATTTCCAGCTGATATTTAAAATGGCAACATCGCTTATAAGATGTTGACTGTATTTCGATATACTAATGGATTATTATATTTTATTTTATAACGAAAGGAAATAAGAAACATTTTTTCTGTTGTTTGGTTTATTATTATTGTTAATCACATGTCATTTAAAACACAGAATCTAAAATTATATAATAGTTTAACATTGTTTAAGGCGCAATGCCAAATACCGCTATCTTTGTGAAAACAGCATTCTGGTGTTTTTTTAAATGTAGACAACTTTGGTTCGCTCTTCATAGGGACGTTGAATATTTGTTTCGCATCAATAAATTTCTTTATAACACCCGTCTTTACGTCGCCTTTGATTATAATTTTTGGATTGTCATATATTTTTAGCATATCCAGTAAAACTTTTTGTAGATCGTTTAAGTCAATGAAGCCAGACTCCCAAAGTAATCCATGGTGGTTATTTTCTAAATATGTAACTACTTTCAGATCTTCTTCTCTCAATAGCTGCTTGCAATAAGGCGGCTTGAATAGTAAAGTACAAATTCGTTCTCCATCATAAATAGCAAGCTCTTTAGGAATAAATCCACTTGAGCATGGGAAACCTTGTATATCGATAGAAACTATTTTCTGTTCAGACATTTTTCACAGTACGTTACTAGGCTAAGTATTATACGATACTAAAAACGTTTATGATTGCTTTGATGTTAAATAACTATCCAAAAACTATTATTCAAATCATCAGAAATATGCTAATTATCATTGATATCGACTTGTATAGACAGGAATGGTTGTGGCTGATATCATTTATTTATAGACTATTGACCCGTCAGCTTGGCGCCTTGCATTATTTAAAATATATTATGATTGGTTTGCATTGTTTAAAATATATTAGTTCAAGTCGGTTATCAGATTTTTTGTTTTCGTTAGAAAAAAGAGTTTTTGATATATTAAACATAGGCCCAAGTGTCCTAACCTATAGCTATGACATCACGGCTTAGAATTTTATGGCGCCCCCCGCTAGCACCAGCCTTCGCGAGAACCGCGTTACAGCTCATGCGTGGCCTGTCCTTTGTCAGCTGTCATGTCTGTGTTCGTTTAAGTGATCCAACTACTCCTACTACCCTGGTCAACTGTCAGCTGTCAATGGCCAACCTTCAACACCATCTGTCGGGCTACATCTTAAATATGGCGTAGTCCACGTGAGCGATTTTTGCTACTGCGCATCCCTCCACGCGGTGGAGGCCCGTGAGTGCAGTATTTATATCTACTTGATAACTGTACTGGCGAAGGTGTATTGGCGAAATAAAACGTGTTACTAAAAATTAATCGTTTACAATATATTCCATATTTATTTGGTTTGTTTGGCATGTACATCCTGAACGGACATCTACCTCGGAAACCAACCAATTGTTCATCGATGCAGAGATAGGCACTTGGTTTGTAATATCTGGTGCAGTTATTTATAAGTTTATTCCAAATATCGGATATCGGACAAAGGTAGACATGCTTTTTCGTTCTACCCTTGTAGATATATCATCAAATCTAAGCGCGTTGATTAAAATGTTGAATCTTGTTCCCGACAATGAATCATGGAACATTACTTCAGCGGTAAGGTGATTGTCTTTTAGAGCCGAAGATTATATTAAAGGGCCTAGCAAAGCTTTTAATTCGTTCATAGTTGTTGGTGAAGTGGTTGCATTTTGTCCTTTACATTTTTCTGCCAGTGCAAATGATTTTTGATTGGTGTGTAGCAGGAGTTCGGAGAGGATATCGTCATTTAGGAATAAACTGATCACACTAACAGGGTCTGTGACATGTTTTGCTTCTTGAGTTGGACCAGGTCTGATATAAACAATATTTCTCTTTGGGGTTTTTTGTTTATAGTCACTTTTTAGAGCTAATACACTGTACCACTTGTAACCATCTTTTCCTATCAAAATATTGGGCATCAAAATGTTTTCTGAATCTGCAAGGTTTTGAGCATCAACTAGTAAAGCTTGTTGTGAAGTAGAAGCATCCTGATGAGTTTTGGATCTTGTTGATTGTGAAGATTTAGAAGTGTTCCGCTTTCTCATGTTATAACCCCAGACGTCTTGTAGATATTTATCGTATTGCTCTTTATCAATTGGATCTGGAACATAATTTCTATGTCTAATACTATCGTTGCTGTCATAATCAAAGTCCGTTTCACATTGGTTCTCATTATCTGTGTCACTTCAATCACTGAAGTCACTAGCTAGTAGAATCTGTTCTAAGTCCTCATCTGACAAAATTGTCTTGGACATTAAAATTTGTTTGGCGCTCCTTTTAATCTAAAATAAATAAATAATAACTAAAAACCGGAAACACAACCTAGTCAAGAAAACTTACGTAATTGCTAATTATACGTAAAGTATACGCACAAACAATGGACGATTTTGCAACTATACGTAAAATTTACGCGTGGATGATTACTCTAACCTGAACCACTGACAAATGACGGGATTATTGAGAGGCCGGCGGCAGAATGTTGTGGCAGTGGGGGAAGCACTGCTGGCGCGGCAGAATACGAATTCAAAAGATAGACAAGTTATTTTAAATAAAAAAAAGTACGTAGGTTGGCAGTCTAGGGTTAAGAATTCGACAGAAATGCTTACGGTGAGAAATCGGCGGTTTTATTATGTTCAGGGGAGATATCACCATTAGGCACTAAATACCTCCAAAATCGGTGAATTTGACGTTTGTGGCTGCAGTTTTCTTATTTCGGATCGTATGTAAAATCAATATTAGCTGACGCCATAAATCCGAAAGGTCGAGTTGTCGCCAGAACAGGTTGGTAGTGCGTACGTCAAGCGGTACGTTGTACTTGAAAAACATTTTAGATAATAGTAATTAATTAAAATAGGATTCGGTACAACAGTCTTAGACGATTGTTTCAGAAATCGACGGGAAGTGTAGCTGGTGTGTTTTGACGGGTCTATCTCTAAGTAGTATTGGCAACAATGCCAGGCAAACAACTGAATTTCTACCGGCTTCGATCCTAGAATTATTGGTCACGTCGTCACTTTTTGGTAAATCATCCCTTGGAGCAGACAGTTTGGTTGTGGAAATAAAGTTTTCAGTGCTTTTATGAGAAGATCCAGCGTCAAGCCTGTACTTTGAAGTTATGGGCTCTACCTTGCCTTGTTTTCTTTGGTTTAGTTTTCTATTAGGGACTATACTCTACTCCTTAATAATTGGGATCTTACACCGTACTGCTTACTAGAAACCCCGGTTTGCTCAACTCCTGAGGCAACAAATGCAGCGTCAGCGGATTTCTAAACACTCTGTCTAGGTAAATTAACTTTTTATTTCTGATCTTACCTGAATATTTTCAATCAGTGCAACCTTTCTTCAGTAAATTGCCTTGGCGCAGTTTTTTTTTCATTAAATTATTTTCGGGCAATTTTCTGCTCCAACTAGTCTTTGCTACGCAATTACGGTTGGCCATTACGAGTTTTGAGATTTGCTGTGGTATAATTTTTTTGTTGAGAAAACTCAGTTAAAAGTTGAAGATGTAGACGTATATCATTGACTTCATTTATGATCCAGTTATTTTTTGGTGATTTGATTATGCGAGTTATTTTGATTTCTCCCAGAGAAATATCTTCAACTATATCGAACAATCATTTAAAATTTTAAACCTATGCCCATATTCTGTAAAAACCAATTTAATCGATCGACTTCATTATAAAACTCCAGAAAACGTGCCTCAATGAGCATTTGCTGAGAGTAGTGACTGGCTCCTATCCAAAATTTATACTGGATTTGAAAGACCTAGATCAATGACAGAGGTTTCGGTAGGATGAGTAAAATTTATCAGAATATTATCCAAACAAGTGAAAACTTTTTTGGCCTGTTCAGCACAGTTTTTCCTGGGTAGTGAATAAAACTGAGCGGTCTACGCAATAGCATGTAACGCCCAAAGCTGTCTACGCATGTGAAGCTTAAAGGTGTCTACGTTCGGCAATTTAACGCTCATTCCTATAATATCTAGATTGTTAGAATTTTCATCGAAAACGACAGCGAGTGGGAATTTCAGATTTGGGACGTCTTAAGGCAACATTAAACTTGAGGGATGCCACAGTCAATTGTTTTTGGCAATCCGATTTTCAATTTCCAATTTATTATGCCATTTGTGTGAATTTTCAAAATTTTTTATCTATTAACGATAATTGTGGAAAAAAATAATTAATTTTGAAAAAATCGTTTGGTTATATTTTCTTGACGGTCCTATGGAACTCTATTGAAATTCGCGAGAATGGGAAAATGGCGAGCATTTTTTGGTGTGTATATGTTTCAAAAAGGGGCCACCTTAATGGTCAATTTAATGATCTTAAAATGTAGGTAACAAATGAATTCCTAAAATGATAAATAAATTTGGGGTTACAAGGAATGTAAAATTATGAAAATATGATTTTATAAAAAAGCTGCAGTTAGGGCTGTTAGAAAATATATGAAGGAAAAAAATTATACGCAATTTGGGGCTGTTGGAAATAAGTATAATAAAAAAGTAGGCATAATGAAAGTTACTTGGAAATTCTTAAATCATTCAAATTCAATATAGTGTATATTTAAGAATATGTGCTATGATCTTTCTCAAAAACAGGGACACGCTTTATTAATAACAATAAACTCATTTAAATTATCCAATTCATACACTAACCCTGAGTGCAAAAGTTTTTGATAGGTATGTTTCAATTTGTTAATATTTTATCGATTAATATAAATTATGTAAATAGCTCAGAGTCATTTTGTAATAGGGTGAAAAAATGCTAATACCTGATCACTATAATGCGCATGTTGTTTCGGTCCATGTATAATTTAAATTAAATAAATCTGTTTAATATATAATACAGTTTTTAAGAGTTGTGTTGTCTTTTATTTATGGCTACCTTTGGCTATTTAATTGAGGTAGACTAGTTTAACTTGATTTAATTTAGAGCTTTAAGTCACTTTAACTACTTGACAGATTGAATTCTGGAAAATACTTTAATTTAGTTCTTCGACTTTACACTTAGAAAGAAGCACCCCGAGGGGTACACGCAAGTTAAAGCAAATGCGCACACTCGAAAATTTTAGATTTGGGGCACTTGATCCAGCGATGTCTCTTCCACTAACGGAATCTCACCGCTAGATTAAGGTTCGGGTTACAGGTTTAGGACATCCAAAGGTATTTTGCAAGTTAATACATGTGAGTACTCGATGAACGATGTGGGACAAAGTCTGTCGGAGTGATGGTCCGCTGGATATCTTATATCATAAAATTTGCTGACCGTTGCAAGTTAAGGTTTATTATCGCGTTTGTTGGCTATAAATTTGCATTGTATGTTCACATAACATTTTTCAAGTTTATGTTCAACTTCAAGCTTGATAATTATTTAGTAGTTTACACAATTTAGTAGTTCACACTAAGGACCACTTTAGTTTTTTTTTGATTGAGGCAATATATTTTCATGCATGTTTTTTTCTGCTTTATAGCCTTAGTGCTCGTTTCCGCAAGTCCGAACAGCCTACGCTATACTATGTCCATGCTTAAAAAAAGCTGGGTCTTAATGTCACAAATTTTTAACTTTACCAAATTATTATCTACGTATCTACCTATGCGAAAGTCGAAACAGTATCTACATGATTTTAGTTTTTAACAACCACAATAGTATTATTAATTATAACTTAAGAGACTATATGCTAATGCTAGTATCTAAAAATAAATGGGACATATCAAGTAATAAAAGAATACAATGTAGTAAGCATAGTCATAATATAATTTGGCTTAGAAACGCATTTGGTCAGTTTAATCATGTTCCACAAAGTTACATTAATGGAAAATTTTCTGATAGGAATTTAAACAACCATTAGCAACACCACGAAAGATTTACGTTGCCATATGGCGAAACGGCTATCTAGCAGATTAGAACCATATGGTTTGCCTGGCGGTGGCTATAAAACTTTTACAATTTTCGTAATTATAACCGATAGTCTCTAATAAAAGTTCCCTTCCATATTAAACAAAATTTATGATTTGTTGGCATATGAGATAACTTAGATCGATGTAGTAGTTTTATTTCAATTTTTGGAAGGAAAAATACATTTTTATATTTTGCGAACTCAAAGCTTAGACGTATGTTTCCGTTGATTAATCAGCAAATACCTAAGAGATCTTAACTTCAGGCGTACATACATTATTTTTATACGACAGAGAATTATTTAAAATTATGCAGTAAGTTCGTCACGCTTTTCATTAATCTCATTATGAAATATTAGGATGATATGTGAACATGCAAAAAGAAATAATTGTCGCTTTATAAAATAGTATATTGGGCAACAGGTATTGTATATGGCATTTTCAAGAGAGGAGAGGCGCGGAAAGTGGTGAAGCCATATAAGTGTAAAAAGTGCTTTGCATACGCGTTGCCCTAAAGTGTATATATCACTGGTTTTGATTAAATTGCTAATTATTTTTAGTATAAAATTACGTCTCGATGTTTAATGTCGATGCCAATGCCCGGGATTCTGATTTTACACCGATTCGAGTTCAGCTAGTGTAGGGATTGCCAAAATACTCGGATGAATTGACTGACTTGAAGTTTTGTTACCAAACTTCATATAGTATGATTTAGAGGCTTAAAAGGTTAAATACTGCAGGAATTGATGGAATTGTCGACATATTGCTTAGAAAGTGTAAGGGAGAATTTGTATTTTCTAAAGGTCCTTTCTCTGATAAATTAAAAATGGCTTGCAGGGGATTAAATGATTTAATAACCACAAATCTATAATCTATCGGTCTCTTATCAAGCATATTTAAAGTTATTGAACTTAATTTAAGTAAAATAAGTACTTTCTATGCCTCAGCAGAGTTTAACTAAGAGACCGAGTACACCGAGTACGTAGAACGCTTTATGCCCTCTTGAAGACATTGGATAATAGTTTGCTAAAGGCTGGTCTTCTAGTTGATCTCTCCCATTGCTAACTTCTAGAAAAATTGCAGAGGCGCGGAAAAGAGGTCTACAGCTTAATTTTCTCTGATATTTTCTGCACAAGAAACATCAATTTGTCCAGATATTTATCTGGACAAATTGGTGTTTCTTCTAATGCCAAGTGAAAAACTAAATCTCAAACTTATATCTCAAGATCCCTCTCATAGTTTACTTCAGAAAAACTTCAGGTGCGGCCTAAGAGATCTACCGCATAATCTTCTCAGATCTTCTCCGCGAAACAAATATGAATTTGTTCAAATAAATAATTCCAAGGGAAAACTAAATCAAAAACTTATCTCAGAATTTATTCCATTGTTCACTTCTCGAAAAAGTGCGATGGTGCAGTTTGATCTTCTCAGATTTTTCTGCGCAACAGATATCAATTTGTCCATATATATAATGCCAAGTCAAAATCTGAATCTCAAACTTATATGTCAGTTCCTCTCAATAGTGTACTTCTTCAAAAACTGCAGTGGTGTGGCATTAAAGGTCTACAGCTTGGCTTTCGCAGATCTTTTCTGCGCAACAGAAATCAATTTGTCCAGATAAATAGAACCAAGGGAAAATCTTAAACTTATATCTCAGGATCTCTACCATAGTTCACTTCTTGAAAAACTGCAGTGGTGCAGCGTAAGAGATCTACAGCTTGATCTTCTCAGATATTTTATGCGCAACAGATATCAATGTATCCAGAATGATTCCAAAGGAAGAACTAAATATCAAACTTTTAACTTGTATCTCAAGATCTCTCCCATAGTTTATTTCTTGGAAAACTGCGGTGGTACGGTATAACAGGGCTACCGAATAATCTTTTCAGATCTTCTCTGAGAAACAAATATGATTATTTTGAAAGAAATAATACCAAGGGAAAAACTGAATATGAAATTTATATCTCAGGATCTCTCCCATAGCTTATTTCTTGAAAAACTGCAGTGATGTTGCATAAGTCTAAAGCTTGATCTTCTCAGATCTTTTATGTGCAACAGAAATGAATATGTCCAGATAAATAATGCCATGGGAAAAACTACATCTTAAACTTATATCTCAGGATCTCTCTTGAAAAACTGCAGTGGTGCGGTGTAAGGGATCTACAGCTTGATCTTCTCAGATATTCTCTGCGAAACAAATATGAACTTGCTTAAATAAATAATGCCAAGGGAAAAACTAATTCGAAAACTTATATTTCAGGGTCTCCTCCATAATTTCCTTCTTGAAACTGCGATGGTGCGGCATAAGGGGTATACAGCTTGATCTTCTCAAATCTTTCCTATTTAACAAATATCAATTTGCTCAGATAAATAATGCCAAGGGAAAAACTAAATCTGAAACTTATATCTCAGGATCTCTCCCATAGTTTACTTCTTGAAAAACTGCGGTGGTGCGACATAAGAGATCTACCGCTTAATCTTCTCAGATCTTCTCTGGGAAACAAATATAAATTTGTTCAAATAAATAATGCAAAGGGAAAATATAATTCGAAAACTAATATCTTGGGATCTCTTCCATAATTTTCTTCTTAAAAAACTGCGGTGGTGTGGCATAAGAGTTCTACCGCTTAATCTGCCCAGATCTTCTCTGCAAAATAAATATGAATTTGCTCAATTAAATAATGCCAAGGGAAAAACTAAATCGAAAACTTATATCTCAGGATCACTCCCATAGTTTATTTCTTGAAAAACTGCGGCGGTTCGGCATAAGAAATCTACTTCTTAATTTTCTCAGATAAATAATGCCAAGAAAAATACTAAATCTCAAATTTATAACTCAGGATCTCTCCCATAGTTTACTTCTTGAAAACTTCGGTGGTGCGGTATATGAGGTCTACAGCTCGATCTACTCAAATCTTTTCTGCACAACCAATAACAATTTGCCAGGATAAATAATTACAAGGAAAAAACTAAATCTCACACTTATATCTCAGGATCTCTCCCATAGTTTACTTCTTGAAAAACTGCCGTGGTGCGCTATAAGTGGTCTACCGCTTTATTTTCTCAGATCTTCTCTGCAAAACAAATATGAATTTGCTTAAATAAATAATGCCAAGGGAAAAGCTAATTCGAAAATTATAGCTTAGAATCTCTTTCATAGTTTACTTCATGAAAAAACTGCGGTGGGGCGGCATAAGAGGTCTACCGCTTAATTTTCTCAGACCTTCTCGGCGAAACAAATATGAATTTGTTCAAATAAATAATGCCAAGGGAAAAATAAAATCGAAAGCTTGTATCTCGGGATCACTCCCATAGTTTATTTCATGGAAATCTGCGGTGGTGCAGCATAAGAGGTCTACCGCTTAATCTTCTCAGATAAGAAATGCCAAGAAAGAAACTAAACCTCAAATGTATATCTCAGGATCTCTCCCATAGTTTACTGCTTGAAAAACTACGGTGATGCGGGATAAGAGGTCTACAGCTTGATCTTTCCTGCGCAACAGATATCAGTTTGACCAGATGAAAAATGCCAAAGGATAAATCAAATCTCAAACTTATATTCTCTCCCATAGTTTACTTCTTGAAAGACTGTGGTGGTGCGGCATAAGAGATCTACCGCTTAATATTCTTAGATCTTCTCTATGAAACAAATATGAATTTTTTCAACTAAGTAATGCCAAGGGAAAAACTAAATCGCAAACGTATATCTCAGGATCTCTCTCATTGTTTACTTCTTGAAAAACTGCGGTGGTGCGGCATAAGGGGTCTTAATCTTCTCAGGTCTCTGCGAAGCAAATATGGATTTTTCCAAATAAATAATGCCAAAGGGAAAAACTAAATCGAAAACTTATATTTCAGTATCTCTCCCATAATTTACTTCTTGAAAAACTGCGGTGATGCGACATCCACCGCCCCTTAATCTTCTCAGATCTTTTCTGCGCAATAGAAATCAATTTGTCCAGATAAATACCGCCAAGGGAAAAACTGAATCTCAAATTTATATCTCAGCATCTCTCCCATAGCTTACTTCTTGAAAAACTGCGATGGTGCGGCATAAGAGGTCTACCGCTTAATCTTCTCAGATCTTCTCTGCGAAACAAATATGAATTTGCTCAAATAAATAATGCCAAGGAAAAAACTTATATTTCAGGATTTCTCCAATAGTTTAGTTCTTAAAACTACGATGGTGCGGCATATGATGTCTCCAGCTTGATCTTGTCAGACTTTTTCCGCGCAGCAGATGACAATTTGTCCAGATAAATATTGCCAAGGAAAAAGTAAACCTCAAATTTATATCTCAGGATCTCTCCTATAGTGTACTTCTTGAAAACTGCGGTGGTGCGGCGTAAGAGGTCTACAACTTGATCTTCTCAGATCTTTTCTGCGCAACAGATATCACTTTATCCAGTTAAATAACGCCAAGGGAAAACTGAATCTCAAATTTATATCTCAGGGTCTCCCTTATAGTTTACTTTTTGAAAAACTGCGGTGGTACGGCATAAGAAATCTACCTCTAAATATGAATTTGTCTAAATAAATAATGCAAAGGGAAAAACTATAGCGAAAACTTATATCTCAAGTGATCACCCAAGGATCTATGTTCAATATCAATCTTAGCACTCTGACACCTTTCACATTTTGATATGTATTTTTACAACAGAAGTTTAATTTTATTAATGTTGATCATGATTTACATATCATTTCTACCCCTGAAAATCTACTTTATTTTTAAGCCAGTTATTCTCATTAAATCTATATTTAAATAAAGTATTAGCGAGAAGGTTTTTGCTAACGACCGACCGACGGTCTCTCGCTGAAACTTTAACCAGTTAAGATTATGCAGCTAATCTGTCTTTATAATACAGTTTTTGTGCTTCACAAGCAAAATTATCACAATGTGGCATTATAATTCTGCACCGCGATTACAGAAGTTGGATGAAGCTTCCATTTAGCATGGACGTATTTACATGCATGAATTAAAACTTTACGTGGTAGAATGAATTACAAGATAACAGCTTTTTTGATTCGAAATTATAGCGACTCAAGGGAGTTGAGGACATGCAGCAGTTATTCGTGGTGTATATAAGGGTGAGTAAAAAGTAAATTAAAATAAATTAATTTAAATACCGTGGGTCGTGAATCTTGTTTAAATCGAAACAAAAAAACTACAATGTATAAATCAAGGCTGACTAAGAAGAAACGGAACACGATTAATAAGGTTAGGTACAACTAAATATCTAACGTTTGTTTTCACTTGATTTACATGTTTGCATTTACGAATAATTTGCATTTTTAAATTACTTATTTTTAATAGCGTAGATAGATTTGGTCCTCGAAACGTCAGAGCATTTTAGAGTCTTGTGGCTTTTTCAGCTTTTTTTGGCGCACTTCTGCAATTTACATCCTTAAGCCAGAGCCGAAGCGGTCTTTTTCAAAAGTTATGTAACCTGCCTCAAGCGTAGGGTGCCAAATATGTAACCTATTTACCAATTGCAATGTGCCAGGTTTACACAGAGGATTAATTTTTTTTAAATGTGTCTGCCTTCGTGGTTGGGGTAGGGCGTCACTAATTTTTTTTACAAGAAATTTCTCAATAATTATTGATCCTTGAAAATAGGGTAATAAAATTTAGAAAAATAGCCTGTAAAAGAACGTTGAAAATTTTTGAATACACATAATAGTTATTATTTTGACTGCAATTTACCAAAATAAATATCAAGGTTACAAATAACTTATTTATTTAAAAATGTAAACTTACACCAACTTTTTTAGGACAATTAATTCTATCTCAAATGAATTTGAGGTTATGGTTACGCTCTTAAACTAATACGAAGATTTTTTTGTAAAGTTTTTCACCGATATTACACGAATAATAAATCAAAGCAACATAAGATACTACTTGTTAAACTATGCTTTATAATAACCTTGGTATTGCCCAAATCTTATTGTATAGGTATAGCCAGTAAATATATGCAGGTATAAATGAAATTATTGTTAACCAAACTTAACCTTAATCAATCCCGTAGCAGCGGCAATGTCAGTACTCAATAATACCAAATCTATAAAATAACCATGTACATAAATATGTACAGCTATAGGTGAACGAATTGAGCTCAAGTAGAATCCGATACCAAGTCGACAAATTAAATTTTAGTTATGTGAAATAAATTACTGCCATGAGCTTTACAGCCAAATACAGTAAAAATCAACTCAACCAGTTGTTCGGACAATAACCAAATTAATTCTCTAACAAACTAATGATAAAATTAAGTATCTCTTTTAAAGATAAGCTCGATAAGCATGATAGCTAGATCAATAAATGAAACAAGAGTATACACGATAGTTTAATAAATTCATCATCATCAATAATAATTATAATAATTATAAATTCATCAATTAAAATAATATATAACGATATGCTATACGGTAATTAAGGCAAATGACCGACAGTCACATGACATTCATTAATTAAAACGATACCTAACGGTAAGAAATACACGTTAATTTGGGCAAATTACCTATAATCATTTGTTTATATATTCATTAATTAAAATTATATATATCGGTAAGCTATACACGTCTCCACCATGTGGTTGCGTCACTGTGACAAACAAGAGCTTCGGTACGGCTAACTGACGGTAGGATTAGCTAGGTCAGCGTGAAATTCTACATTACAGAAAGAATTCTATCCCATAGAAAGAATTCTGTCCCACAGAAGGCCTCTGGGTAAATCATAAATACCTTTAGCCATCTTAAATAGAAAAAAAAAATGGGGTCACAATACTAGTTTGGGTTAGTTTGAGTTATGATATCGATATGGACGATAATTTTAGAAAATATACATTCTACTTAATTTGCTTAATGCTGCAAGGCCACAATCAGGCGGTAGTTAGACCTGAGGGTCAAAAATAGCAATGATAAATTCCGATACGGAAAACGGCCAGCTCGCATTAAGTGTTCAGGCAAGAAGAGCTATCAATTCTCTAAAAAAAGAATACATACCACATCCGTCAAGTGGCGCTCCAAATGGATGTACCTATCGAGCATGTTGGAACACCGGAGGTATAGTCGCGAGAAGTAAGGTAGCGAGAGTATCGATCACAAAATGTGACTAGTAAAAGAAGAAAATCGCAGTACTGTAACGTTAGAATTGTCAATATAACTGAGGTGGAGAAATAGGCAAACATTTGTCACACAAAAATTAGGTAACACCTGTATATTTAATGTGGCCTAGATACTTTGAAAAAGTAGTTCAAGTGAACAATAATGTTAAATTAGTCAAAATTTTCCAACTTCATAATCTGCTACGTCTATTGTCGACAAATTGATGTTACAATAATAAATTATTATATAAGACTGCATCTTTCGACTTCTAAGACCGTACGAATAAAAATAATATGTATAAGTTCAACAATTATATTTGGACGCCCTTTGTTTCATGAATTATCTTATCTCTATTAGTTCGCTTTTTTATAGTCCTACAGCCTTCTTTTAGACATCCATTTCCGCAACATGTTACCAGTTTTCTTTCTTTTTTAGTTACACTTCGCTGACGTCGGATGTGGTGCCCTTTTCAACAATAGCTTTTGTATTTATATATTAGTGCCCTGTTGCTTGGATATGCTTTAGTCCCAGCAAATTTCATTCGTCATCGAAAGTGCTCTTCTATCTTAGATATACCTACCTTTCGTTGACAGTCGTGATTTAATGATGCATTGTGAGTTATCTTCAGCTCAGGCATTTAACTTAATTTTCGATATCATTTAGTTAATGGGGAGCCATATATTCTAGGCCTAGGCCATATTGACCTTCTGTTTTAGCATTATTTGAAGTTTACCGAAACAAAATAAAGCTTTTTTTACGCAAAGTGTCCTAAGTTCTTTATTATCAAAGCATTATTAATTTTTTTTAAATATATTTAAAATATTTTATAATTTTGATTTATGAATTCACTGTTACGACTGTAGGTCGTGTACTTTTTTTCCAACCTATTATCAATACTTTTCGTTTTTGTTTAAAGAACTTACCGTTCTTGATTATTGAGCTTACCGATGAATAGCTTTAGGGTATATATTATCGGGTATCATATCTATGCCTGTTTGCTTAGCATATATTTCTTTTAATATATTTACGTTACTCATTATCACATCTGATATTATCTCCAGCAATGAATTTATTTTGTGAATTTTATGATAATTAATTGATTTATTTTTACTTTAATTATATCATATATATTATCTCGAATGGAGAATATATTTTGCTAATGTTATGATAATTATTTGATTTATTTTTACTCATATTAGATTCTACAAGTATACCTTTACCTGACTGTAGGTCAGCTCGTATTGTATATCAGACCCATTATCGTTATAGGTTACCGTAATTGATTTATTGAAATTCTCGTAGGACGGCTTTAAGTCATTTATTATCTTTGTCGATTATTTGATTTTAACTTTCTATATTAACGATATAGTATTACCTTAATTAGCAAATATCTCGATAATGCTGTCGTGATTATCTGATTTACTGGTACATTACACTCACAGAATATTAAGTTTTTACTGTAACTAGTTGTACGCCTCATAGCTGTGAACGGTTTTATTTAACTGCATTTTGCATCTTTATTTTTTTGCCTTAGTACTGCTATCGAACTGAGCTCAATTCGTTTTTAGCCGTAGATAGTTATCGGCTAGCTCTAAATATATTTACATCATACGTTATTTCATTGATTTATTATGTCTTTATTAACTTTTTATTGATATAATGATTTTATCACTGCCATGAGATTCATCCAGATTAGTTTTGTTTAGATCATTTAATTTTTACCTTACCGGCTAGATCTCTATATATTTACATCATTGTGATTTCATTGATTTGTTATGTCTTTATTGACCTTTTATTGATATAATGATATTATCGCTGCCATTAGGTTCATCTAGATTAGTTTTGTTTAGTAATCACTTGGTTTACATTTGTAGATATTTACCGGCTATATACATACCTATCTATTTCACTGGTTATCATATGGATTTATTATAAAGCTAGTTGAGTAAAATAGTTCCTACTTATAGTGTTACGTGATTGACTACATTTAGTCAAACCTTTACCAATCCAATGTTTGATTAAATTATTTCAGGATAGGAATTGGGCAATATTGATATTATAGGACCTAAATTAAAACTTAGTATCTTGCTTTGCTGTGATTTTGTAATCTGATAATATAGATGAAATACCCACATTATAAAATAATAATAATATTCTCATTAGTTTATGGGCGATACCATAACTTCAAATTAATTGTCTTTAGAGTATTTGTGAATGTTTTTAATATTTAAATAAATAATTTAATTGGGATTCCGATGTTTAATTTGGTAAATTAGTGTCAAACGTATCTTTCCTTAATATATACCTTTGATTTCTCATTTTCATAATATTCTTGTCTAGAGTATGCTTCTAAATTTGACTGCCCTAATTTCAATGTGTAAAAATCGTTGATATATTTCTAGCTAGTGGCGCCTTTACCTAACTGACAACACTCAGACCCACACCTTTAAATAAAATTAAAACCGATGCGTAAATCTGTTAAGCAATTGAAAAATCGTGTTACATAATTAGCGCCCAACGTTTAATGATAATAGTCACCTTGTGCATATAGAACTACCCAATAACTTTCATCAAATTTAATAAATAACGATTGATGTTTACCTTAAGCAAAGTATGTCGTAGGTCATATTGTGTCACTTTGTTAGGTTTAAATAATTGTTCCATGCTTAATTATATTATATTTACTCATTATGATTTTCAGTATAATTTCACTTTTCTTTTATTTATATTGCAAGTGTTTAGCCTGTGCAGTATTTACACCTACAAATATGAGAATTTTATATCCACATTTCGAATAAAATTGCAAGCTAACAGCATATTTAGGATTTACCCATAAAGCCTGTAGCATGTAATCGGATTTAGCAAGAGACAAACAAGCCATAATATGCCTTTGGAGATTGAACCACAAACATTAACTGTTATCATATTGATTTGCTTTATGTTGCTCTTCGCTTCAGACAATTCTACAATAACAAAGGCATTATCTTTTTCTTTCTCAATGATAAATAGGCAAGTCTACCTTAGCGGGCAAAAAAATTACAAGAAATAATCTTCCACAGGTTAAATTGCCTGCCGAGATACTTGGCTTTATTTCTTGAAAGGTATAAATCACGTTTAGATAAATTCTTATCTTTCGTTTCAACTTTATGATTTACGAATCATTTTAATAAAAGTATGAATAAGTCAGTTAAGACACATAATATTTATAGAAGACGGTCAGTGCAGAAGACACTAATTTTTTTTATAAGTATATGTCTAAATTTTAGAAATAATAATTATAATTTTAAACGCATAAAGGGACATAAACTACTCTAACTCGACCTGTAGGGAGCCTTGTAGAATTGTTTGCATCCTATATATACCCTTTCTGCTCACCAGTTTGGTAATATATTTCTCTGCTACTCAGTGACTGCAATAGCTAGGATGGTCAAATCTAATAATATTTAAGTGCTTTTATCGTCAGCAACATGTATCGGTCATAAATATCTCTCTTGAGACATGTTGATATGTTCGATTTAAACGGCTCTTAATTTGCTGAAAGCCGCGAAAATTTGTGCCATTCCTTGATACATTTTACAGGAACATTACAAGGTACACTAGTGTCCTTAGCGAGTATAACATCTTCAGTCTGAAAATCTGCTCCGTCAGTTATTAAGTTGTTAAACGCCTCTAAATTTATCATATACTACATTTCGAATGGCTCACACTTTTGAAGTGAATACTTCTTTGGTTTCATGAGAGTGACTTTTTCAAGCCGCGTCACGTCACGGTTTGCCGCGTTACCTAATGATGTATTCAATAAAAACACATCTTAATATAGGCAACCACATCAACAGAACAACCTGGGACTATGAGTACATGGAAACTAATCCTTAAAACTCCGAACCCTCTAGAATAGCAACCGCAATATGAAAGTATTCACTTCTATCACGTGCACTGTGATACTCACGGTTTTTTTTATTGGTAACGTTATTTATATCATATTTATATCATTATATCATGTAAAGAGCGGAGAAAATGCAAAGTGCATTTTTTTGCATTTTTTCCATTTTTTGTCTGTTTTGTACAAAATATGCATTTTTCCAATAATAGAGCATTTATTGCATTGTATGGCCAAATAAAGACCCTGTCCATCCCTTTTCGATTGCTTGTTTATTGCACGTCACGTGTTTATTAGTTTATTTTATTACATTACAATGACGACTTTACTACTTCATAGAATAACCCAGGATAAACCCACACTATAGGGTATTCCCAGTAAAAGCAGATAATATTGCAAACAGAATCCGATAGTTCAAAGAGGTGGCAATTTTTAATATATTTGATATCGTCTACTTGAAACGTTCTCGTGTGCCTCATTTTGTAAAGTGAATTGAGTCTGTGGCTGTCTGTCCAGTGTTTGCTAAAATGCCGAAAACTAACTTCCATATGTCGTGGATAAAGAGTTATCGGGAGTTCACTTGGGATGGCACCAATTTGTTTTGTACAGCTGGTTCGAAATTGTAAGTATAAACCATATTTTCACATTTATTTTGTTTCCAGTCTATAGTAAATAAAGAAAGATATACATTATTTGGTATAATAGGGAATTATGGCTTTTATAAATTACGTATTAAAGCACATTATTGGTAGTTAATGTTAACAATTTTAAAGTATTTACAAAAGTTTTCTACTCAAATATTTTATTTGGTAGTAGGAAAGATTTTTTAAAATTCGACTTTTTAAAGAATTAATTATTGCTTTTTTAGATTTTACAGATTCGTGT
>JAEQML010059319.1:0-28804 GCA_016904865.1 Pissodes strobi
GACGGTAAACGATCATGCCGAAAAAACTGTCATGAGCCGTTAGTCTATGACGGATTCAAGACAGCTGTTTTCTGTTTTCAATTTTAATTTTCAGGAAAAGTGTTTTTTAAAAGAATTCGGATACAATGTTTGCTCAATTACAAATTTTATTAATGTTTTGTTACACAGTACCATTGATCCATTATATATAACTGGAAACTGGGTTACCTGCCTCGTCTACAACAGGACAATGCGGATATTTATCTACTTATTTCCATATTTTTATAATCTTGGACTACACATGGCCACAGAGTTTGTGCATATGACCCAAACAAAGTTATAATTCTCAAGAAACAACACAAAATGAAAATCGAAAATGACACTTTTCGCTCGATTCTCAAACTGCGCAGGCCCACTCCAATATCTTCCTTCTGCGAGGTGGAACTTTTGGAGTAAACTCTTTTTACCCCACTATAGCTGGGTTCGGGCATTAAAATGAAGTTGGAGTGGAGCACGAGTGGATTTTCGGGCACGTGATCTTGGAGCGTATGGTGTCAAAATGTATAGTCGAACGATTCGGAGTTATTGAACCTGAGAACGACAGGATTACTGACCATAGACAAGGGAAATAATTTCTTTGTCTCAGTTACTGACGGATTCAAGACAGCTGTTTTCAATTTTAATTTATAGGAAAAGTGTTTTTTTTTTAGAGAATTCGGACACAATGTTTGCTCAATTACAAGTTTTATTAATGTTTTGTTACATAGTACCAGTGACCCATCAAATATAACGGGATTACATGCCTCGTCCACAGCAGAACAATGCGAATACTTATTTACTCATTTCCATATTTTTATAATCTTGGACTACACATGGCCACAAAATTTGTGCATATGACTCAAACAAAATTAAAATTTTCAGGAAACAAGACAAAAAATTAAAATCGAAAATAACACTTTTCGCTCGATTCTTAAACTACGCAGGCCCACTCCAATATCTTCCCCGACACGATTGTGTTATTATTTATTCGAGGAAACACTTGAAGCTGCTGCATATTTCGTAAAAAGTGCATCCAAAGTAGGGGCACTTATTACAATAAGTAATATTTCACCTTTCGTATGGCCCTCCGCTCGCTACCGCTCGCTACGGGGGCTCAAGGAAAGGAACTAACCAGGGGCCAACCCAAACGTAACCCAAGACATACCAAAATTCAAGAAAAAAACTGTTTGCTAACCAAAACTAACCCATGACATACCCAAAATCAAGAAAAAAACTGTTTAGAAACTTAACCGTAAAAAAAATAAAAAAAAAAGATACGGAGTGCGAACCCGAGCCGCCGGCCGCCGCCGATATCCACAGAATCGAGACCCAACCATCTAAACCTCTAGACGCTGAAGACTGATTGCATCACGAAGACATTGTGTGTGTCATGGCCGAGCTAAATGGCCGACTCGGCAACCGATTCGGCAAGAACCGCTGTGTGTGTGATTGCTCTTAAAGTTGAGGGGGGCTTACTAAAGTAACGATTTTAAGCAAAGACGTGCAAACAGCCATCAGTGGTTAAATGCTGAATTTCTGAACTAGCGTCTCGCCGCTGTGAGGGGCCTGATCCTGACTTCTGCCGAACGGCCCGGTTTTTGGCGGTACATGCATAGTTTAATGTTTACATTTGTATTTTTACATTTTCACTTCATACCATGCCGTCCGCTCGCTGCGGGGTGCAACCAACAAAAACTAACCCAAGGCATGCCAAAAAACTAACTAATCCAATAATAAAAAAAAGTTGCAAGGACCGGGCGTCGAACCAATCACTTTGCGTTCTAGAGACGCGAGCTTCACCTCCTGAGCCAAACTCTCACATTCTTGCTTTTTCGAAGTGTTAAACAAACGCGTGAAGTGAAAAAAAAAACGAGTAAACAACATTGTCGAGCGGAGCATAATACGATCCTTTAGTCCTACGCCACTATACTATATTAGCCGCTTCTAATTGGTGGGTTAACTTCACTTTAGAGTACTGTTAACTCTACACGCATGGCCCTCCGCTCGCTCCGGGGCGCAACCAAACAAAACTAACTGAAACTAACTCAAATTTACAAAAAAAACACACATAACCTCAAAAAAATAAAGAAAACATGTCTTGCCCCCGACGGGATAGAACGCGTATCGTCTACGTTCCAAACGCATGATTTGACCACTGGACTTACTAGACCTGGTAGAATAAACTGAGTGAACCAAAGATAAAGTGAAAGTATCGTTAACCCACCAATCAGAAGCGGCTAATATAGCACAGTGGCGTATGGCTGTAAAGGATCTTAAAATGCGGAGTTCGAAATGAGGCTTCCCAACGAAATATTCATTTCGATGGGCTCCTCTTAAACGGCGGCCTGGGTTCGATTCCAGTTGCAAGAAATGCTTTTATAAGGTTGTTTTCAAAACGTTTTTTTTTCTTGATTTTGGACATGCCTCGAGTTAGTTTCGTTTGGTTGCGCCCAACTTGTAATGCGCGCGCAGCCTAGGACTCGTTACGATCCCTAAGAATAAAATATAAGTCCGCGAGATTCCGCTTAAAGCGTCTTTAAGCATAACGTCAACTTAGAGCTAGATCTAGCAGGATAACTAATCAGCCTTCAGTTTACAGATGTCTTTGCGGTGCAATGAATTTTCTGGAAGTGCTCTAGTGGTCCAGTGGTTAGATGCTGGACCTCAGATACGGCGGCTCGAGGTTCAATTCCTGTCGGTTTTTATTTTTTTTTTCAGATTGTTTGTAAAAAGTATTTTTCCTTCATTTTAGGCATGCCTTGAGTTAGTTTTGGATAATTGCTATTCTCTGAGCCCCCGTAGCGCGCGGAGGGTCATGCGTGAAGTGAAATAAAACATTGGGCTGATTAGATACTGTGCTAGATCTAGCTCTAAGTGTAACGTCATGACTTATTCGCAAACATGCAGCTCTGTAAGCTACTTATCGCGTCTTTTTTGCGAAATTTTAGCTTAAATATCAAACATTATGCTTGCTCAGGATTGCCAGCTTGAGGGATTTCCCCAAAAATTAGGGTTAGGGAAAAAATATTTGCCTGAGGAACAAGCATATATTTATGGGAACAAGAGGGGATTTTAAGTCTGACTTGTATCATGGACACTACTTGTCTCAAATATAACCAGAGACAACAATAATTGTCTCTGATACTCTATTTATGTCACAGCTACATCGACGCCATCTATTGCTACCAAATAAAAATATTCAATCTGATAAGCGTTTTTATATACTTTAATTAAAAGAAAATTAATAATTAATCCTTATTTAACTTTAGTAAAGTTACAGTTCAAGAAATATTATATTTTTGAAGTGAAAACTTCTTTTAACACTTTTTTTCTGGGTATTGAATCAAATTGAACCGTCACGCATCACGCTCGGCTCTTTAACGCTCATTGCTCATTCGGGTAAAGTCAGTTCAAGACAAGTAACAAGACATTTAAAGTCTTATTTGGATCTCCCTGTGCATCTTGTCAGTCTGTAATCGTCTACTTAACAGCCAAATTCTCAACATAATAATCAACTATTAAATATGTATTTTGCAAGTCCGTATACTTAAACTCGTTTTCGGCAAATGCCTTGGAGTGAGATTATTTTATTTAGTTTTTAATATCGCTTTGTTGAAGTTTTCACTCTTGTCGTGAGGTCTTAAGCACACACCGTTTCTCTTTAATCTTGTGTTTACTGTTCGATATGTGTTTCTTTCATTTGAAAAATAAAAATTTTCCTCGACTATTTGCACTAAATATTTGCTAGTTCTTGGGGATTATTTGTAGTGTATTTTGTAGTATTTTAGATGGGTACGCGGAGAATATTTTAGTCACAAAAATGTATTAAAATCCAAGAATAACAAAACATAATCTACAAAAACAAAAAATGCAATTTTTGGGGATTTTTTTCGAAGTCATAAATTTAAGAACCTAATGCTCTGGCAACCCTGTGCTTGTCAAAGACATTGAAACCAACAATAAAATATTAAACAGATCAGAAACATATTTTTGCGATCTCACATTTTATTGGCAAGCCTTTAAGTGCAACCTCACTATTTATTTCACCTAACATTGATTCCAAGATTTTTGTATTTACTTTTAGGTAGTGCCCAGTGCACTGTCTTGACAAAGCTCTAGTAAAATAATGCTGCTTTGGTTTGTTGTCGAATATTAAAACACCATGCATTCATTATACCCTTCGCTAAACATGTTTCAATCTGCATATTGAAGCTAACAGTAGAGTATGGCACCTTAATCATACACTTCATCTAACAATTAATGGCATTAATGTCAACCATAGATAAAAGAATATATATTTAAATGATGCCAACTATTCATTATATATAGTGTTTGTACTTAAATCTCATCAGAAAGCGGCAGTAAGATATTGTAATGCAACAGTACTTTATTAGAACTCTGTATAAACAATCTTAGATGCTATGCTTACTTGTTTTTAATTAGCTTGGGTTGTATTCTATTTTTTTAAATATCTCATCTATTAGTGTAGTATTTTCCCAATTACTGCTTCTGACCTCTGGTAAACTAAACAAGCAACCTAAATTTTAACAGAGGTTGTTATTGAATATTGTCAATTATTTTCTTTTTCAGATCGAAGTTTTTTCATTGGCTTGGGTAGGGGCCTTGCTCTCAGCGGAAACTACTAAAACTCACAAAATATGTTACGCCTTGCTGAACAATTTATCTCACCCGAACCAGAGAGGAGCTGAACAACTTTTTAGGAAAGAACTGAAAAGTCTGGCGATTCAAAGTGGATTTAGGCAACCGTTCATCAGCACTAGTGGTATATTTAAAGTGGATTTCGGCATTCTTGGCGCCGTCATGGGCAGCGTTACCTCTTATATTATTGTGGCTCAACAGTTTTTGCATCAGTATGACAAAATAGAGGATTAGACTTTTTGCTATGGAAAAAATGTGCTGCTCATCAACTGAAACTCAATGTCCATTTATTCCGCCTCTCTGCAGCAAGAGGTTACACAGTAGGGACAAAACCTGCAAACTAAAATATTAAAGGAAATTGTTTAAATTTCACAAAGGTGTGCTGAAATTTGAGCAATAATGTCATCTTTTTATGGTTACTTATTTATGTAAAAGTGAAGTTAACTTGAAATAAAAACTACACAGAAGTATTCATATAAAAATTTATTACAAAACATATATTTTAGCCTTTCACTATTTTTATATCACAACTAGTATTATATTAAAAAGAGGTCCTCTAGTTTTGAAATTGAATATTTACCCATATATTAACTAGAAAAGGAAACAAACTTTTGACTAATGTTTTAATTTTCCCAGCATATAAGATTTTATTTAACCACAAAAACTAAAAATATTGTCATTCGTAGTTTATACATCTCATAACAATTTGTAATAAAATATTTTTATATTCTTTAAATCAAGAGAAGTGTCAATTTTATTGTCTTAATTAAGGCAAAAGTACAGATCATATTTGAGATTCAGGAAAGAGTGTATAAGTGGACATCCCCAAAAAACAACTTCATTATCTATAAAAACATAATAACTAGGAACATCATAATGAAATTCAATCAATCAGGCACTAAAAATATTATATATATCTACAGCCAATATAATATGCAAATTAAACCTCATCACGTATTAATAATTGTACCAGGGTACTTCGAGTTAAATCAGTGGAAAACCTCTTCATAGAGAGATCAGTCTTAGTTTTAATACCCTTCTCACATTTTTCGTACCTATGTATCACACAATTGCCCTCAAAAAGACTTGCAAATTTTCTTTCCACCTCAGCAGTGCCTGTGGTATCATGCTTATTTAATTTTATCATGTCGTGGAAACGATAGTCATCTAGCAATTCAAAGTTCTGCAATACCATGGGTCTATTCTTGTTAATGTGGTTTAAACAGAACTTTTTAAGTGGAAGGCTTCTCTGCGCTAATTGTTTACTATCATGAGAAGGCACTAGATAATCATTTATTCCCAAAACTAAAGAGTATTTGGACTGATTTTTAGTCCTAAATTGGCAATCATATTCAAGAAGAGCACAAGTAAAATTTTTAGGTACAAATAGTGGTAGGCTATATGGATAAAAATTGATCCACATATTGAGGGTATTCGAAAGGTTTTTCAACAACTTCATGACATTATAAGGCAAGTTTTGTTCATAATGGACAATAAAACTCTCAACTCCTAACAGATTGTGGAAACTTAGAAATTCTAACAATGATTTCTTTGAAAAGTGACTAGGGCAAACACAAATAGTACTATAAAAACTAAGTTTCTTGTCTAAATTATTTGTTATTAGTGTAGAAACATACTTTGGTCCACTTTGCGATTTGAAAGCAACAGCATAAGGGCTACTGTCAGTATGTAAAAACACACAAGTGTAAGTATAAGCTACGAACCCTGTACTTTTATCTTCTAAAATCTTTGAAACACTTAACTTGCCTCTTAATGGCTTGTTACCGTCGTCCTCAAAGAATAAAAAACAAGTTTTTGGAACTGCGACACTGGCATGTCTAACCCCAACACCTTGAACTTTGTTTTTTTCCAATAAAAACGCACTGTAGATAAATCCTTTGCTATCAACTTCTTGCCAAATCGGTTGAGGCCCCCAATCGTATTCCAAGAGTAGTCCATCACCTTTTCGAAGCTCCGTAATGTTGCATGGGGTCCCAAAGAAATTAAAGACTTCTAGGACATGACGTAAACGGATGTATTGCTGTCTATATATAAGGAATAATCCCACACTAATAATTGAAATTATGATTAAAGCTGGATTTATAGATTGACATAACATAAGCATAGCATAGTCATAGCATTGCATAAGCACATTACAAGAAATGGTCCGTTTATAAATAGGCTTTATGTTATGTTGCGCCTGAGCCGTAAATCGCAAATACTAACCTTACAAATTTCATAATTTTGTTTTAAATATTTTAAAGAAGTATATTATAGAGTCTTATGTATATTAATTTATAAATCCTTACCATTCTCAAAAAGAACAAGCATTCAAAAAGCCAAAACACCAAACTTTATTGAACATCGCATATGTCATTCTCTCAAAAGGTAAATACAATTAAAATTCTGTGTTTTCATTGGTCGAACATAAGCACATAGCATAAGAAGTTGAATATTGGTCAACTTCTTATGTCAAGCTTATGTTGTGTCTTATGTTATGTCGATCTATAAATTGCCTAACTTAAATATGAATGTTTAACTTCTTATGCTTATGCTATGCTTATGTTATGTCAATCTATAAATCCAGCTTAATAGAAGCCGCTGGTATTTTTTCATTTTTCAAACTTTCCCATGTTAATTGAAATTCAATTATTTATTTACAAGGGTGTGTCTAAAGACTCTAACTACAGTTACTATACTACAGTAAGTATGGAATATGGATCTCAATATCCGATTTTCCATCACAAACTGAATTACTTTGGCTAGGCGTATATGTACTTACTATAAAACTAGCAAAGCTAATATAAGTGCGACAAAAATGCCTTATTTTTTTATAAAAATTGAAAATAAAAATAAGACTTTGGGAACTAGATCCGGTACTTCAAACTAAACTCTAGGCACTCCGACATAGAACATCATGTCCGACACAGTCCGACCTTGAACCTTGAAATCCATGTAAACAAACATGCATTTCAAGTGTTCGACACTTAGATTAGGTAAGAGTAAGGATACCGCGCATGACATTAAGCCAATGTGGCGGCCATTATTTATGTGACAGACACATCTAATATTGTGGCGGTGCTATTTTGCAGTTATTTTATGAATTTTTGAACAAAGAGAGATAAAAACTAAGATTCATAATGGTAAATTGTTCGGCATATGGTTGCAAGAATCGAAGTGAGAAGAAAGAGCCTGGAATTTCATTTCAAAGGTAATTATTGTCTGCTGATCTTGTAGTTTTTTGCATATTTCTGGTTTTAATAATAATGCATAATGTACACATTGAGTTACCTCTGAGAATATCATGGTAGGGATGTTTATTTAATTATCAAGGGTAATTTGATACCCGATCTTGGATATTTTCAGTCATCAAATAATCAATAAAGCCATAAATCTTCTTCAGGGAGAGTCATTCGACAGAGGCGTAGGTAATATATTATTCATACTCTACCTATAAAATGGCTATATTATTTTACGACTGAAAATTAATTTATCTTATTAATTATTATTTTTTACTTATAATTTCAATTAATTTATTGAAGTTACCCAGTAATTTATGTGGCAGCATCTATTGTTGTGGCGGTGCTATTTTGCAGTTATTTTGTGAGTTTTTGAATAAAGAGAGATATAAACTAAGATTCATAATGGTAAATTGTTTGGTATATGGTTGCAAGAGTCGAAGAGAGAAGAAGGAGCCTGGAATTTCATTTAAAAGGTAATTATTGTCTGCTGATTGACAAGGGAAGGGAGTGGACAGATAATCTCGCTTTACTGCTGCGCGCAGCATGTGTGATCAAAAATCGAACGGACGCCATTAATAGGAGCCAGACATTCAAAGCGGCGCCTCCGTGTGCTTTGGTGATTTTTGTTGTGAAAAACTTTCAAAATACTTCAATTTGTCCATAACAATATAGTGTTTTGTTGTTCTTATGGCTGTAAAAGTCGCAATGACTGAAAGGAACCTGGAATTACTTTTCACAGGTAAATATATTCTACACCTAGTTCTTGCTGACGCTAATATTTATTATTTATTTTCTTTGTGAGAGCTGATATATAGATTATTTCAAAATATGATTACGACTGTACTTCAGGCTGCCTTTCTCTGTAATTTTATATTAGCTTTGTTAACATTTTCAGTCATGATTACTAATAAGAATCACATAATTACCCTTGAAAATGGCCGGTCGCGCAGTGGCGTACATTGTTTTGATCTTTTAAGGAAATATATTTGTTATGTTTCAATCATTGCATTTTGTGATTTAAGCCAGTAATAGAAGTATTATGTAGTATAAAATAACAGATATAAATTAGTGACGAGAATGTATCTAATAAGGCATATGCTTGCTGGGAGTGTAATAAAATATTCATGAAACGCCACTGCTCGAAAATGCGTGAAGCCTTTGACGACGCTTAACGCTTGTCAAATCGTGGAGCCAACCCGTAACAGAATAGCTGCCGGTTTTACTCGTCCACTCCCTTACCTTGCAATGGTCTGCTGACCTTGTAGTTTATTTTTGCATATTTCTTGTTTTAATAATAATGCGTAATGTGTACATTGTGTTACCTCTGAGTATATCATGGTAGGGATGTTTATTTAATTATCGAGAGTAATTTGATACCCGATCTTGGATATTTTCAGTCATCAAATAATCAATAAAGCCATAAATCTTCTTCAAGGAGAGTCATTCGACAGAGGCGTAGCTAATATATTATTCATACTCTACCTATAAAATGGTTATATTATTTTATGACTGAACATTAATTATTATTTATTACTTATAATTTCAATTAATTTATTGAAGTTGCCAAGTAATTTATGTGGCAGCTGGTAACAGGCTTTTTCCCATGTTATCTGTCATCCTCTTTCCTTGTCTAAGGTTCGACACGCAGATATCAGTTGTTCTACGCCTGCTGTTGTCAGCAAGGCAAAATAAAGAAAAAATACTTTTTACAATCAATCCTAAAAAAAAATTGAAAACCGACAGGGATTGAACCCCGGGCCGACGCTATCAGACGTCCAGCATCTAACCACTAAGCCACCAGAGCACTGCTAGACAATCAATAATGGAGGTCGGTGTAGACAATTCAATGAATTGAATTCATTGCACCGCACAGACATCGGTAAACTGGAGGCTGATTAGTTACCCTGCTGGAACTAGCACTAAGTGTATGAATGGCTTTCATGTAATTATTCAAAATTTAGTTTGCTTTTTGAACTTTTTGGTAACCCTCGCCGGCCTTGGCCGAATGTCGGCAATAATTAAGTTATTTCGCATGGCCCGACGCTCGCTTCGCTCGCTCCGGGGCGCAACCAAACAGAACTAACCCAAGGCATACCCAAATTAAAGAAAACAAAAAGTTTTGAAAACATATCCTTAAAAAGCATTTAAAACATAGCTTGGCACTGACGGGGAACGAACCAGCAACCTTCGCATTACAAACACACTATCTACCCTTCTGCCCACACTTAGCGCTCAGGGTAACTAATCAGCCTTCAGTTTACCGATGTCTCTCCAGTGCAGTGAATTGTCTAGAAGTGCTTTGGTGGTACAGTGGCTGAATGCTGGAGCTCTGATACTGCGACCCGGGGTTCAATTCCTGTCGGTTGCTTAAAAGAAATTTAAGGTTATTTTTATAAAAAGTATTTTTTTTTCTCCATTTTGGGCATGCCTTGGGTTAGTTTTGGTTAGTTCCTTTGAGCTCCCGCAACGAGCGAAGCGAGCGGAGGGTCATGCGTGAAGTGAAATATATATTGGACTAATTAGTTACTGTGCTAGATCTAGCTCTAAGTATTTACCCACTAAGCTACCAGACCGTTGGAAGCAATTCAGTGTACCGCGAAGACATGGGTAATTCTGCCGATTCGGCCAACGTCGGGGAACCGAATAGCAATATTCAAAACACTTGGCTGTCCGAAAACGCTGCTGCACCAGACCGAAGCGCCAGCCTTCATCACGAGAAAACCAACGTAAATTGCTATCAAAACAAATTTTCTTATACTTGGAGCTAGCCATAGCAGGGCACCTAATGAGCGCAATGAAATATGGACTATTATTTTACTTTATGCAACCAACAAGTACTAACCAAAACCCAAGGCATGCTCAAAATTAACACAAAATACTTTTTACAAAGAAACCCTATATAAAAAAAAATAAAAACCGACAGAAATTGAACCCCGGGCCGCCGTTTCACAGGCCCAGAATCTAACCACTGAACCACCAATTGCAGACAATTTATTGCAACGCAAAAACATCTGTAAACTAAAAACTAAACGCTCATTAGGTGCCGTGCTAGGGCTATGTCTAAATTTTCATTAGGTCTGTGGTGTCAACTGTCACTACTGACGTACTATTTTAATACGATATGCCAATGCCACCTAGACTTTAGGTGGCGTTGGATATGCACTTAAATATGCAGCTGTCTTTCATTTGCAGAATAATTAGTTTTGAGATTTTATTGCAATTTTCGGCTCAAGTGTATGCCGACGAGCGCAATTTAGATGGAACGGAGGGTAAGAAATAGAAGAAACTTTTAGTTAGCAGAGGAAAAAAGACAAACTGAGAGTTTAGTAATATTCTTAAAGAAGGGGGTTATAAAAGGCATCGGGTGTTTTACCTTTAAATGGGGTTGCGATAGAATTTCTGTTTTCTACACAAGAGCAAAGGATCCTATAAGTTGAGCGGGTATATTTCTTAATATTATGTTTTACCCAACGAGTGAAATCGTTGGGTAAAACAAACATTGAAGCCATTATGTAAGTGATTTTTTACGTCATGACTTTTACTATAAAACGATGATGTTACGATGTCATTAACGAAAAATAGGTTTGAAAGTGTCGAGAAGGAAAAAGAACGCTTTAAGCAGCAGTAGACGGTCACAGGCCTTCGGAGTTGCGCGCGCATTACATTGTTGACAAGCACCATATCTTTATGGTCCAGCGAATAGCTTTCAACTGGTTTCGTAGCTCAGTGGTTAGATGCTGTATTTCTGATAGGGCGGGCCGGGTTCCATTCCAGTGGTAAGACATGCTTTTTTCGAGTTACGCTTGCGTTTTTTTTTTATTTTGGGCATGCTTTGGGTTAGTTTTGTTTCTGCACTCCGAAGCGAGTGGAGGGCCATGTGTGAAGTGCAAATGAAATGTAAAACAATTCTTGAAGGCCTGCGACCCGGTCCCGGCAACGTCTTGTTTAAGCAGTTTGCTACTGTTAAACAGTTTTGTTCTATGTATATCCTAGAATGTCGTTTTTCACGTAGTATTTAAACATGAACGGTAATATTGGTATCAAATCAAGTTCCAAGTCAAATTTTCAAGTAACGAGTAACCGTAAAACACAGCGATAACAGTTTTCCGATATGTATTCATAAAGAAAATGTATGTATAGGATTTTTACATCGAGTTGGCTGAATGTCAAAAGCTTACAAGAAGAATAAGTTATATAAGCCTTATGCCAGGCCTTGATTTAAAAACAAACTGAGAAAGAAGAGGTAAATGGTGATTTACTGATTTACATTTTCAATGTTTTTATCGTTTCATATGATTTCCGTCAAATAGCCGAAGAAAACTTTTCTTGGTCTCCATAAAACGTTTCAAAAAATTATGGAATACGCATCCATGTCCGAAAGGATTTTACGTTCTATAGAAAACATAATCAAGAACGATCCTGATCTGTAAGTACTGTCGTAAAACCTAACCTCAGTTTCTTTCCGCCCTGTTTGACCTAAATTTAAAAACTAGGAGAAAAAGATGTATATTTTTGAATCTGCATTTTTATTTTCAGAGAGGACTTCACTATTATCCCAACTGATGGTAATACGAGAAATAAAAGTCCTGTTTTGTATGAAGACCATCACTTGGGCCTTGAATCTTGGTGTATTAAATATGTTTATGAATATGCCTGTTCTAAACTTATGAAGGTACGAAAAAAGCTTGCGGAGAAGAAAATTAATTTCTCTATAAAAGAGGATTTGAACTCTTTAATTATAGGGGTCCTTTTCATTAATCCGGATGTAACTACATTTTGGAATATGAGGCGTGAGTTATTAGAAGGCAATGTCTTGAGCTGGGAGCAAGAACTGTTATTCAGGTAACTACAGGCAAAATTATTTGCCTGCTCTCATAAAATATTTGTATGTACTGAAAACCATCATCAAAATGATGCAGGATTTTTTTAATAGCATCAGTTAAACTAGTACTTTTTAGTAAATTGGTACTGACTAGGAAATCCAAATCAAATGAAGCATTCTCATATCGAAGATGGCTTATTAATAAAATAACTTCAAAAATGGCCAATAATGGAGTAATCCCACCAATAAGTATTTTAGAAGTTGAATTGGTTGTTTGTAATATAACTGCAGACAACGCAGCAAATAACTACCATGCATGGACACATCGACAGTGGTGTATGTCAAAGTTGGCACAATATTTTCCACATATTATCCCTAGGGAATTGGAATTTAGTGAAAAATGGATTAGAGAACATGTTTCTGAAAACACTGGGTATCATTATAGACAACTGTTGATAGATAAATTAAAAAATTTTGAAAATATACCTGTTTTGGCACAGTATTTTGATAGAGTAATAACACAGCTAAATATTTTAAATGATGGTGAATGTGTACAACTTTTATCATACTTGTTAGGAAAACCGACAAGAAATAAGTCTTTGGAGGATTTATCTAAATACATAAATTACATAGTTTTACTGTTGTATGAACTTTTAGTTGTAATTGAATCTATTGATAAGATTTACATAGAACATGAGTCTCTTTGGTTACATAGAAGGTACATTGTATATAGACTTCTAGAAACATCTTTTGAGTTTCTAGGAGAAAATTTCAATACAGCCAAAAATTTAGGTAATATACAAACATTTAACAATGTTGCATCGATGTCTAAATCAAATATAATAAACATCGTTTGTAGTGAAAATTGTGATGAAAAACAGCCAAAAATATTGAAAATTCAACCAAGTAAATTTAAATCCACCAATATATATAGAATTATTCGTGATTCAGAGGCAAGTTTTGTAAGTAATAATATTGTTGGAAGTGCTTTACAGTGTGAATTGTCCAAGAGGCATGAGAAATGGCTGAAGTATGTCATTGGGTTTGATATAATTTAAAGTTAAATTTGTTAGGAGTACTATGGTTATTTATGCAACAAGATTTATGTCGAAGGATGAGTAGAACATTTTAAAAATACATGTTTTCAATAAGTCGCATGTGTGTTTATCTCATCCTGCTCATATACTAGTCACACTCCCTTTACAATAAATTGTCAAATAATTATGTTTCTGAATATTTAAAATGTATATTTTACCATACTGCATCATGCATGAAAACTGCATGATGTGTGCGATGGTGTTCATAAAGAGAGTGCACAAACATTAGAAAAAGAGGTAATCTTTGTCATATTTGCGTAAATCCGGTTTTAGTGAAGGTTTTCACACGTCATAGATTATCAAAAATGCAAAGCACTGGCGTCCGTGTAATTAATTTTGAAACTGCATGGTGGTAAAGTTAGACAAACTTTGACAGAAGAAAATTAAAATGCCTCGTCAGTTGTCTGAAGTTGAAAAGGCTCAAATTGTATCATGGATCGAAAAAGGATGGTCAATCCGTGCTGTAGCACAGTTGTATAGTAGAAATGAAAAAAAATCTATATTGAAAATTAAGCAACGCTGCGAACAAGAAGAAACCCTAAAAAGGACGACCTAAACCAAGGTCGTCCCAAAGTTTTCAACCCTGAACAGGATGCTGCTTTTTTGCGACATATATTCATACACCCTTGGTCTGTTGTGGCTCCATCGTTTTCACCGAATCGAACAGCTTTCTGGGGTGGATAGTTCTCAAATCTGCAAGTGCGATTTGAGAATTTCCAAAGATTCTTGGTCTTGTTCTTTCCATTGCTGGACAGTGGCATGCAATATGCTCCATTGTTTCTTCGTCCTCCAACAGTGGCGCACCTAGAAGAAAATATGTTTGGACGGAGGGGAAGGGGCAACATAGGTTGTACTAAAAAAAAGTTGGGGTGCCACGCCCTGATCAGGGGAGGCTGGTCCGATGCCCCGCTCCCCCCCGGTTGCGTTACTGTCCTCCAAGCACAAACGGCTTTCCGTTTTTTCGGAGAGCCGTATCTTGTTCATGTGGCCGACAATGGCCAGTGTACATTCTAACTACAGCCTGTACTTGCGGTCGACCACGTTGAAGAAGTTATCAGTTCTCACTCCTGATGGCACATTCACCGGCATCAGGGAATGAGTTAGGCCTGGTAACTCTCCATTGGTCTACAAATTGCTTTTGTGTCCACCTGGAGAGGGGCTTCTTTAGCTCTGTTATAAGCTATTCCCAGGACTGGTTCTGGTCCTATGAAGACCGTTGCGGCCACCTACTTGGCAATAGCATCAGCTTTTTCGTTGCCTTCATATTCTGTATGACCAGGTATCCAGATCAGTGTAAGTTTATTTTCTCTACCTAGTTTGGTGAGTAGTTCCTGGCAGTTCCATACTGTCTTGGATGAACAACGGCTAGATTCAAGAGCTCTTAAAGCTGCTTGACTGTCCAAGAAAATTTTGATTGATTTGCCTTTCCAGTTCCTATCGATGAGCCACTGTGCAGTTATATCAATGGCCTTAACTTCAGCCTGAAAAATGGTTGCATGTTTGCCTAGGGAACACTTAAGCTTAACCTTACCATTTTTATTCCATGTAGCGGCTCCTGTACCATCGTTGGTCTTGGAGCCGTCAGTGAACCAACTATTCTCAAATGTCATAGGCATGGTAATAGGTAGTTTTGGTAGGCATAACATCTGATGGTAGACCCAACACTGTCCTGCTCATTGGCATTTTTCAGCATGTTTGGCACCATGAAGATCGACTACGGGTTGTTGATCACCGTCTGTGTTAAAGTATACGTCGCCCATCTGGCCTCCTTATCCAGTACTATTTCAAGAGGTGGCAGATTTAGACACTCAAGCGCTGCCTTGGGTGTAGTGCCGAAGGCGGCACTAATTGCCAGACACGCTTGTCTGTGTAAGGTAGATAATTTGATTCTCGCGGAGCTCTGTAACCTCTTAGAGTACCAAGCTACTGCTTGATCTTATGACCGCAATATAGAGCCAGTGCATTTGTATGGGATGTATGCCACAAATGATTCATAGTAACAGTTTCGCTTTTGCAGCAATTGTATCTAGATGCGCATTCCAGTGAAGTGTTTTATCTAAGGTAATTCCCAGATACTCACTGTATTCGCAGATAGGGTAGTTTTTCCTTTGAGTGAAGGTGGTCTTAGGTCTTCCAGCCTTTTCTTCCTTAAGAACGGTACTATAACTGTTTCGTGTGGGTTCGCAGATAGTTGTTCACTTTCACACGTCAGTCATAGACTACGGTTAGCACCTCTTGCAGATCCTCTGAGATAGTTCTTTGCGAGTTACTTCTAATCAGTATTACTAGATCATCCGCGTATGCCTGCACCTTTACATCCCACAGCGAGAGGACGGCTAACAGATCATCCATCTGGAGAGACCACAGAAGGGGCGACAAACCCCCGCCCTGCGGACGTCCCCTAACATCCCTACATCTATAGCTCTCCCCCTGTAGGGTTGTTGTGCCTACTCTGCCATTTAACATACTTCCGATACAGTTCCTTATTTGTGGTTCGATCCCGCTTTCAGCTAATGCTGTGTATAAGGAGTTTGGTAATGTATTATTGAATGCTCCTTCAATGTCTAAGAACACACCCACCACGATAGTCTTGCTATCTAACGCTTGTGTTATGTTCCCGACAAGGTTGTTTAGTGCTAGTTCTGTAGATTTGCCGGTCTGATACGCATATTGGTGAGCATTTAGTGGATACTCACCAAGGGCACCCGTTCTGATGTGCACGTCGACATATTTTCCATGCATTTCAACAGAAAGGAGGTCAGACTTATTGGTCTCCATGTGTTGATTCCTTACGTCCCATCTTTGGGATCTTAGTCCAGCTGCTAGGTATATAATTACACGCTAGGCTGGCTGTAAAAAGTTTAATTAAGAACGGTGTTTAATACGTCCGGACCATTCTGCAGCAGTGCTGGAAATATTCCATCCTCACCAGGTGATTTAAAAGGCTGAAACGATAGAATAGCACTTTTAATCGTTGATGGATTAATGATGGTCTTGGGGACAACACAGTCGCCCGTTTTTAGCTGATTTGATCGACCCCAAAAAGGCTCCTGCTCATCATTATGCAAAATCCGACATCCCAGGAAATGAGACCTAGCCAGAAGCTCTAACGGTTTCTATGCCAGATTCAGTAAAGGATTCGTCAGGTCGTTTTAGCGATCCTAACTTCTGAACGGGTTCTCTAGAGAGGATTCTATGGATCCTGGCACTGCCAGGTGCATCTGTTATGCCGGCAGAAGGTATCCATTAATTCCTTTTTGTCTCTCCAATAGCTTTGTTGTAGTTCGTTAGAGCAGTTCTGTATAGATCCCCGGCATATGGATCTATACAGAACTGCTCTAACGAACTACAACAAAGCTATTGGAGAGACAAAAAGGAATTAATGGATACCTTCTGCCGGGGCATAACAGATGCACCTGGCAGCTCGATTAAAGAGTTTACGAACCTCTTTCCTTTGTCAAGGGAGTTGTTCCACATTTAATAAATAATCCATTTGTAACTGCGAGGGATGCTGTTATTGATACAGCATTTCCTGGCTCTCAACCTTTATATTATGAAAAATAAATAAGCCCCTTTGGGTTATAGGTCTACAAACCTTTTATGCTTGAATAACCTTACCTTTGTCGACAGAAACCAGAAAGTTCACCACTTGCCCCCTGTGATCAGGCACATCCAAGTCTCCAAACCCAAAACGTCAGTCGTTATATTGACAAGAAGGCGTCTAAACAACCCGAGGGGGCCTATATAAAACTAAGCTATAAAGATTAAAATTTTGAAAAAACACACAAGACTACACATTTTTCATTGAGACCTTGCAAAAAATCCTCCAATCGCATACCCATCCAGATGAAATGATTCCATTTCTACCTGTGTCATCCCGTGCTCTGTGATTCGAATTAGGTCAATATCATTTTCTATAGCGAATGCTTCTAGTTGAGGTATTTTATTCCTTAATGATCAGACATTAAAATGTAAAATCCTTAGACATCTTGATGGTCCATGTTGTTCTGGACTGATCTTCTCTGGTGTTTCACCCCTATCAGGCGCTGGAGATTGAGAAAATGGTTGACAATAATTGTACCTTTTGGCCGCATTTATGATGTTAGGTATAGTTCTCGATCATGGCTAATTTAAAAGAGTTATAGATTGTTTATCTTTTTTTGTGCAGCTGCATCCTTTCAGGTTCTTTATGGATAGGTAACTTTCTACATTTTTTGGAGTCACCTCGGGCGCAAGTCCTGATAGAAAGAGGAATGATAATTTTGGTGCCGTCTTGATCGTTGTGTCTTCATCGCTGCAGCCCCTTATTGGTTCAGGGCACAGGGCAGGTATTTTTAGTAGGACCGATAGAGCATACTAGCCGCTTTTTACGCGTTTTCCCAGCCATCCACGTCATCTTCCAGAACATGTTTTGGACCAGTTTTTTTCCTGGCTTTTTGTGACACTAGCAGCATCCGCCGCATCGTCATCAGAGAAAATTGTGGGCGCTTTCGGTTCATTTGACCTACTTATAGACGAACTCTTGTCCTTTAGAATTTCGGCACAGGAAAGCACAGATGAAATTTCCTTCGAGTGTTTCGGCTCCGACGCCGCTTGCGCTGCTTGGTACACTTGGGCACTGGTCACCTTGCTGGCGGAAATTGGGGCAGTTTGCTCCTTTTCCCCCGGGTCATGTGGCTTTGTTTACCTTCGGGTTTTTCCTCCCGTTTTTTAGCTTTCCTTCCAAAAAACAAATTTTCTCACAGTAGAACAACATGCTCTTCCAAAATTTGGTTTTTACTTTGCAGTTCCTGAACCATTATCTTCAATACATTGGACTCGTCTTGGTTCTTTTTTGAGGTTACTTTCTGGGCTTTCATGCATACAAACTGCATTTTTTTGATTAGCTGCTTGGCGCAAACACGCTGGGTGGAAAATACACAAACACTTCTTACACTTAACATCATTTTCCACTTTTTTGTTTCTATTCTTGTATGCTTTTTATGAATACAATTCATCTGCAATTATTATGTTAAAATAGACTTAAAATCAAAATTGTAAATTTCTTAGTAGTAAAAATTAAGGACGAAGGGTAATAACCATTAAGAAGCAATAAAACTAAGTTCTATAAAAATAAATTCCTATAATTAACTATGAACATCAAAATTGTATAAATGAACAAAATTCATAGATGCATAAGCATCAATTATTATGTTAATTGGACTACAATGTAGGTATGTATGCATTGTACTTGACTATGTTCAGTGAAACTTATTAATAATAAATATGTTTCACATTAAACCCTACAAAATTTGGAAAATGTATTAAAGATACAACCGATCGAAGTATTTAAAGTAGTTTTTTTTTCAGAAACAAGAACCCAAGCTACGTGTTACCCTATAGAATTCTAGATTTTGTAATAAATACGAATGCCAAAATAAGTAAGCATGCAATATATTGGACAGTAGAATATTATGACTCAATGTTATGACTAGAGCTATGAATTGACATTCTGAAACAACTGGAATCTATGATAAAGTTTGGCTTCATTCTGAGGGTCATAATTAGATATAATAATAATTGAAGGTTTACCTACCCATTTCTGACACGTTGAGAAAAGATGTTCAGACCAAAACTAGAGTCCGCATGCATACGTGATCACGGATCCGTTGTACCCACGTGACTATCAACATCCAATTTCATATCAGGAGAGCAACTTGACTCTCTGTCAAGGTCAAAATGGATGAAAGTTTGTTAATTTTAACTTTTTCGGTATACGTATCCGTTTGAGTGTGATGGTTGCGGCTGAGTGACAGAGAGAGATAATTTAATAATTTTTGTAGTTGCTTAATGTTTACTTGATAAAATGATAACCTAAAAGTGCAATTATGGCTAACCAGTGCTATAAATGTAATAGCACCTGCTCTTTGAAGGAGCAAATGCACATTCTTTTTCTGCGATCTGTGTACCCAATCTATTAAAAAGATGCCCTGCTTCGCCGCAAAAATACCCCAGATTGAGGCTGACATTGCCCAACTTTCAGCTGCCGCAATCGAGGTTACTGATATCAGGACAGAAATATCCCAGGCTTTAAAAACCTCAGTTGAGAGGGCACCTAGCTATGCTGATGTGGTGTCTAACCTTAACAGGGAGACTACTGCCATCAACTTGATATTGACAAAATAAACCAGTCCATTAACAACCTTGATGCACCTGCTGGTGGCACCTTTAATGGAAATGTGAAACCCACGCTAATGGAACTGCAGTAAAGGGAGGTCCGAGCATCTAATATCCTTATCTTCGGCGCGTAGGAGGCCGATAGGGGTAATACCGACGAACGGAAATACCATGATGCTAAGCTCGTCTAGGAAACCATTGATCAAATCACTAAAGATGCTACTGTGGACACCCTGAAGATCTTTAGGGTGGGCAAACCCCAAGTAGATAAGTAGGGGCCCATTAAAGTTGTTTTACCGTCCAAACAAAGTGCATTATTAATCCTACGTAACAAAAACAAACTTCCAAGAGACGGGGTATATACATTAAGAACAATTCGACACCCATGCGGCGTGCATACCTGAAGAAACTCCTTGACAAACTGCAGGAGAGAACCAATCAGAGTGAGAGCAACCTGAAACTCAGGTATGTGGTAGGTATCCCAAGGATAGTCAAGATCTAGGCAGTCGAGAACATAAACCCTACCTCTTCAAAAAACTAAATGCCTCTCCTTACTCCACTGTACTCCTTTTACTACACTAGCAAAATTGGATGAATTTACAGCTGAGACGCAACTGAGAAACCCGGATGTTATTATTCTAACCGAAACATGGCTCACATCTGCGATCCCAGACTCCTTTGTTAGCCTGCCAAACTATATACTATTCAGAAAGGACTAGATGCAGAGGGGTGGCGAAGTGAGGTATTTAGATAAAAAAAAATCCCATGCAAGGACACCAGGTTGTATGCTCAATCCAGCAGTTTGGTGATGAACCAACGAGTATTGACTCAGTCTGGGTGCGGGTACAGATTGGGGCGGCTCGGTTGCTGTTGGATTGCATCGATCGTCCACCAAGCTGTTCGTTCTTATGAGGAAAACGCGAAATTGATCAAAATGCTTAGTGATATTGGCAAAGTGCCTATGACTCTGCTAGTGTTTGGTGAACTTAATTTCCCTGAAATTGACTGGGACGCGGGTAAAGTCAGCCGAGGTACTCCATCAGCCCAGGAGTTCCTAAACTTCTGCCATGCATTCAAAACGAGATTTCGAGAGGGGTCACTGCGATCACTGCTCGACTTATGCATGGGTTTCGACGAGAGCGTTCTGACTGGCATCGAAGACAACTCCCTATTGGTAAGAGCGACCACATTGGCGTGAAAGCCACTGCTCAGCTGACCCTGCAGCCTGTTTTAAACCCGGCTAAAGCGCATAAAAACTATTGGAAGACTTAGTCAGTGCATATAACTTCCTTGCTGGATGGGAGCCAGATCCTACTAAAACCTGTGTTGACAACTGTCAACAAGTTATGGACTTGTTATAGGTAACAAACTCTGGATTACGAAAAGCCACATTTATCTGATTAATAAGAAACAAACACTTTGGCACAGATATAAAGATGCGCAGCTGGTGTGCGACTACTGGGCATATAACTCACTAAAAAATTAAATTTGCACTAAGCTAGGGAAGTGCGCAGTGCATATGAAAGTAGGCTCCTGGAACAAGGCCTGAAAAGATTTTATCAATCCATAGGCAGCTCTCTGAGCTAAAAACTACAAGGCTTTGTTCTAAAAGACGATGACAATGAACTTGTGACTGATCCACTGCGGGTCGGGGAGCTGTTTGCCAGATAGTTTAACAGCGTATTTATCCGGGAACATGTAACTAATGTGCAGCCTCCTTTCGAAGTTAGCCGTGTAAATCCCTGAAATAGTGGAGGATGTGCTGCAGAGTATCAGAACTTTCGCTAGCCCGGGACCTGATAATGTGTCATCTGTCCTACTTTACAACTGTAGAGCTTCCTTGTCCCGCATCCTTGCGCAAGCAATGACCGAATCGGCCAACAATGGAGTGGTGCCTAAAACGTGGAAAAACGATATCGTTATCCCAATTTACAAAAAAGATGACACGCATCTGCCCCAAAACTATAGACCAATCAGCTTGACATCGTATGTGTGTAAATGCATGGAAAAAAATTATAGTAAAAGAAATAACCAGCTTCCTCCAGCTTAACCTACGTAAGCGCCTTAGCGGACGATCTGTAACATCAGCCTTGAACTCTGGACAACATGCGCCAATGATATGTACCTCATAGATGTTATATACCTGGACTTCTAGAAGGCTGTTGACACGGTCCCCATCGAAAGACTGCTTATCAAACTAGAGCACTACGGCGTGAGGACACTTGCTGAACTGGATTCGCAACTATCTTTCCAACCGTACATACCAGATCAAAATTGGCAGCACTGTTACCGGCAGGCATAGGGTTGGTAGTGGTGTGCCTTAGGTAGGTGCTGATGACACAAAAATATTCTGTGACCCTAGAATGCAACATGGCTCACTCATGGAGGATCTATCTAGCTGAGTTAATTATAATTAGATGGACAAACCGGTGGCTTCTTAGACTGAACGCTGATAAATGCACGGTACTGCACATTGGTCATAACGGCGAAAACGTAGTTTTTGAAGAAGTATCTTCTGATGTGTCCTCTCATAAGAGGCAGAGATCAAGTAGAAGTCCCCTAATAATGGAAGCTGGGCACAAATTCAAGAAGCCTAATTTGGAATCCAGACCAAGCACCAGTAGAAATATAGATGCAAGTGACTGTGTTACTTCTTACTTCAATACCCTACAGAATCTATTTTAAACGAGATACTTGATGCTCTTGAGAGAATACATAAGAGTATTCAGTTAATTCCCCAACCTGAAATAACGAACACCACATGTAACTTGTTAACAGTACACAACCATATAGAACTTCAGTAGGCCAAACCGAAAAAGATAATATAGAACTTCAAACTAATATCGGATTATTAACTACTAATCGTATTATTTCTCAGAACAGCGATACTCATTCATCTTCTTTAAACTTAAAAAATAGAGAGACGCCATTTTATAGTGATGTCATAAAACATGATTCTACAAAAAAATAATCCTAATTCAAACACTAAGATACCTGAGTGGAAAACCCCCACCCCAAGTCACAAAATACGAGACAATAATAAGGCATACAGAAGCCAAGAACTCCAGAACAGTTAAGCAAGTTAATGGAAAATCTTAAACCAACCGATATTAAGGGTAATTTCAGGAGAATTAAGCCCGTACCAGGAGGAAGTGTCATAGTAGAATGTCATGATGCCACTCAGCAAAGGCAATTAAAGGAAAAACTGGAAAAATGCAATAAGATTATGGAAGTTAAACACACTGTAACTTTTGATCGAATGATAATGATAACAGGTATTTTTAAAGGGTATACACCTGAAACATTTGTAAGAGAGTTTATTGCTGACAATACTGAAATATCACACACTTTTAGAGAAAATGTGCAGTTCAAATATGTGACAAAAAGAGACTGCCGAAACAGCACTAAGGAGAATTGGATTTTTCAAACATCTCCAGCCCTGTTCAAATGGCTCATTAGAAATAACAATCTAGTGTTTGGTCTCTGTTCTGCTTTTGTCCAAGAATATACAAATGTGGCAAATCTGTTTTAAGTGCTGTTTAGTTGTGCATGTTGCAAAATATTGTAAGGCCAACGATTGTTGTCACAAATGTCGAGGTGCCCATAATAGTGCTCAGTGTACTGCAAATACCCTAGAATGGCCGAATTGTAAAAGATCCAACCTACCCGAAAGAAATCATTCTGCCCGTAATCCATCCTGTCCGCTATATGTGCAGAGACTTAAAAAACTTCGGAGACTTTTTTTAGAAGCGGGGAAAGACTAACATTTGGAATTGTTTACCAGAATGTGCGTGGTCTTAATAGCAAAACAACAGAGTTCTTTCATACAATGTTCCTAAAAGAAGGTGAATATGATGTGGTGGCTCTAAGTGAAACATGGTTAACAAACAATGCAAATGATTGTGAATTATTCCCAGAGTCTTATACCATTTTAAAATGTCGTAATAGGGATGATAAAGTGCGTGGTGGTGGTGTTTGTTAGCGGTTAGAAATACATACAAATGCTGTAAACTTACTGTTGATTATAATGTACCACTTATAGATTTACTAAGGGCTAAGATATTTGTAAATAGTTTTATCTTTATATACATAATTGTCGTTTATATTTCACCTAGTAGCACGCTATTGGAAAGGGAGAGTCTATTCTCGTATATTGAAAGTCTAGAATGTATTTATCAGACCAATATTCTTTTGGTTGGTGATATCAATGTTACTCACTTGAGTGATTATTATGTCAGTGGCTTTAGGGAGCAGCAAATAGATGTGTTTTTGAATTTTGTTGAATTATTTGACTGCCAGCAATTGAATATTGTTGTAAATAAGAATAATCGGTGACCAATACCAATAGCAGGGTATATGAAAGCACATTTAGTTTTGTTGAAGTTGATACACACCATCTCCCACTCACAATAGAAATATATATAAAGGCGTCAAGAGAAAAAACATTAGCACCTACTGTTGATTCTCATTTAAATTTCAACTTCAGGAAGGCTGATTTCGATGCTATGTACCAAATGTTACAAGGCACTACCTGGATTGATCTTGAAGCATTCAATGATGTCAATATGGCTGTCAAACACTTTTATGACAAAATATTTGCAGTTTTTGAAATTTGTGTTCCAAAAAGAAAATTCTGTTCAAAAATGTATCCTGTATATTTCACAAATCAAATTATTAGATATAAAAACCAAGGAAAAATTGAGAGTTAAATGTCAGAAAACTAATAATGTAGAAATAAAACATCAATTTATTCAACTTCGAGTTAAAATAAAACTAAATTGCGCATTTAGGTGCCTAACAATATGCCGTTTAGAAAGTGTTAAAATTCCGAGTATTTCCGGAGATATCCGAAAAAAAAAACGAAATTTTGAAAAATCGTTTTATTTTTTTCCTGGGCTTATTTAAAAACGGATTTCAAATTGAATTGCACATTTGCATTGCCACTTTTTCCGCTCTATCCCATGATGGTATCCAGTTTGATATCCGACGTTTCGTCTTCAAGGGATCATAATCAACTTTCTTTTTTCAAATACGAGCTTTAATTTTATTTATCGTTTTTCAGATGGTATTGACGTTATTAATATGACTGTGTGTTTTTATTTTTTTTTGTTATTATTTTTTGTTTTTATTATTATTTTTTTAAATTATATATTTAGCTTTGGCGTAATTTTAAATAATTTAAGGTAGGTACTTTTGAAATTTTTATATTGTATAAAAATATTTTATTTTGTTTTTGTATTAAGTGGAAAATTTGAGCCCTAACACAAAAAACCAAATAAAATATTTTTATAGAATATAAAAATTTTAAAAGTACCTACCTTAAATTATTTAAAATTACGCCAAAGCTAAATATATAAAATAAAAATAATAAAAAAATAATAATAAAAAAAATAAAAAAAACACATACTCATATTTATAACGCCGGTACCATCTGAAAATGATAAAAAAAGATAAAGTTCGTATTTAAAAAAAGAAAGTTGATGATGATCCCTTAAAGACGAAACGTCAGATTTAAAACTGAATACCACCATTGGATAGAGCGGAAAAAGTGGCAATGCAAAGGTGCAATTAAATTTGAAATCCGTTTTTAAATAAGCCCAGGAAAAAAATAAAATGATTTTTCAAAATTTCGGTTTTTTCCGGATATCTCCGTAAATACTCGGCATTTTAAAACTTTCTAAACGGCATAATATTAGGCGCCTAAATGCACAATTTTGCCCTAACATGATAGACATTGTATCTCTTACGGTTTTCGAGTTCCCCATACATAGAGACGAATTCGAGCCACCCTGTACAGGGTGTCCCAAATTCGAGCCTCATCATTGGAATCTCGGGAACTAGAAGAGATACGAGGTCGGTTAAATGGAGGCAAAGTTGCGCGATTTGAAGCTGATCAAAATGCCACCTTACAAGTTTAAAAATTCCGCCGAACACTTCCGAAGATTTTTGGAAAAAACCGAATATTCGCGATTTTATTTTTATTTTTTTATGACTCTATTTGAATAGATATAACAAAATAAATTTCACATTTTCATTGCTACTTTTTCTATTCTACAACATGGTGCTATTAGATTTTCAAACAGACGTTTCGTCTTTGAACTGCCACCATCAACTTTGTTTTTTTAAATACGGCCCTTGATTTTTTATTACGGATTTTAAGAGCTTCTAAGGTCCCAAAACCAATTATGTATCGCACTTATTCGAAAAATTCATATTAGTGACATTTTCCATAAGAACTCATGTGTTAGAAAGAGACAGAAAACTGATTTTTTGGATTTTTTCGAAAAAGTGCGAAACAACAATGAAAATGTGAAATTTATTATTTGTTCCAAATCTAATCCCACCTCGAATCCCACACAACTATTTACTTGGGTAAATTGCTAAAAATATAGCCTAGAGCCAATGGTTTGAGGGTTGACACTTTAATAATTATATTATTTATTAACTACTTCTTATGTTAGTTCCTAAGCTTTCTTTATGCAAGGCGTTAATGCGTAAAAAAAGGTTTTTGTTTTTAATTCTATTAAAAATCTATTTTCTGTCTCTCTCTAACACATGAGTCCTTATGGAAAATGTCACTAATATGAATTTTTCGAATGAGTGCGATACATCATTGGTTTTGGGACCTTAGAAGCTCTTAAAATCCGTAATAAAAAATCCAGGGCCGTATTTAAAAAAAACAAAGTCGATGATGGCAGCTCAAAGACGAAACGTCCGCTTGAAAATCTGATAACACCATCTTGAAGAACAGAAAAAGTAGCAATGAAAATGTGAAATTTATTTTGTTATATCTATCCAAATAGAGTCATAAAAAAATAAAAATGAAATCGCGAATATTCGGTTTTTTTCAAAAATCTTCGGAAGTATTCGGAATTTTTAAACTTGTAAGGTGGCATTTTGATCAGCATCAAACTGCGCAACTTTGCCTCCATTTAACCGACCTCGTATCTCTTCTAGTTTCCGAGATCCCAATGATGAGGCTCGAATTTGGGACACCCTGTACAGGGTGTCCCATTTTCGATGATATTACGGGGTATCTCACTTACGAGTAAAGATAGAGAGTTGCGGTTTTCGCAATACTGTGCTACTTTTTTGTGAAAAGAACGATGGTATAAACAAAATTTTCATAGCCCGCTTCGTTTCTGAGATACAGGGCGAAATTGAAAATAATGCATTTTGGGACCCCCCTCGTATCTCCGTTATCCTTCAACATATCGCAAAGCTAAAAACTTGCTTTTATATACTTTTTTACGTAGAACCCAGTGGCATAGTTAGATTTTTGCTGTGAGCTGTCAATTTTTAGCTATAAATCAAACTTATGTTTTTTTAAATGGAACGCCCTGTATATTTTTCTTTCGTTTGAATGGAAATTTTATAAGCTTTTCAAAAATATATAATACATGATATGTATTTTAAATAATAAGCCTAAAATTCATAATTTCACAAAATGTATCTCTATATGACACTCTTGATGAGTATAGTATAAGCATTATCTTTTAGACAACGTTATAAGTATTAGTAGTCAGAGATTATCAGAGCAATGGAATGATCATTTTTTTTTATTCGCAAGATCTGTCAGTGGCAAAGTTTATCTTTTCTGTGTAATATTGTATTTTTTACGATGGTTGAAAACGAAAATTATGAATATGTTCAAAAATATGACATGTTAGTCTGCTTTACACAGAGCAATGAAAACTCCCGTGAAGCTTCTCACTATTATTCAATATGTTTGTTTGAATATTTATTTACTTTTTGACTCATTTGGGTTTATTTTTTATGTAAGTATCATTTTAATTTATGGATATTTTGAGAGAAGACAACCTGGCCATTTAATGTTTTCCGGAATAAAGAGAACATGGAACGTTTATCCGGCCCCTACCAAAAACGTATAATAAGGAAAATCGCGGCAAGGGCGGAGGCAACGTTCCTTGTTCTACCAATTTATTTCTTTATTCCGGAAAACATTAAAAGATCAGGATGCCTTCTTTCGGAATATCTATAAATTAAAATGATACTTAAAAAATAAACCCAAATATGTCAAAAGGTAAGTAAATATTCAAACAAACTTATTGGAATATAGCTGAGAAGCTTCACGGAAGTTTTCATTGCTCTGTATAAAGCAGACTAACATGCCATATTTTTCAAAATATTGATAATTTTTATTTTGAGCCATCGTAAAAAATACAATATTACACAGAAAATATAAATTTTGCCACTGAAAGATCTTACCAATAAAAAATTACCATTCCATTGTTCTTAATAGTCTCTGCCTGGTAATACTTATACCGTTGATTAAAAGACAATGCTTATACTATACTCATCAAGAGTGTCGTATAGGGACACATTTTGTGAAATTATGGATTTTAGGCTTATTCTTTAAAATACATATCATGTATTATATATTTTTATAAGGTTTATAGAAATTTCCATTCAAATGAAAGAAAAATGTACAGGGTGTTACATAAAAAAAATACAAGTGTGACATATCGAGACACATTTTGTGAAATTATGAATTTTAGGCTTATTGTAAAAAATACATATAATGTATTATATATTTTTATAAAGCTTATAACATTTCCAATCAAACAGAAGAAAAATATACAGGGTGTTCCATTTAAAAAAACATAAGTTTGACTTATAGCTGAAAATTGACAGCTCACAGCAAAAATCTGATCACGCCACTGGATTCTACGTCAAAAACTGTATAAGAGCAATTTTTTAGCTTTGCGATATGTTAAAGGATAACGGAGATACGAGGGGGGGCCCAAAATGCATTATTTTCAATTTCGCCCTGTATCTCAGAAACGAAG
>MU192503.1:0-14475 GCA_016904865.1 Pissodes strobi
AATACAAAAGTTAAAGAGTTTTTTACTTATTATCTCTCAGATGTATCAGAAAAAATAAGCGCGCATCGCAAAGTCAAAGCAGATAAAAAAATTAGATGTTTTTCTCCACTTTGTGGGGCGAATTTCTTTTTTTATACATCTGAGAGATGGTACGCTAAAAACTTTTTAACTTTTGTATTGACACTTTTCTTGTAGCTACTAAACATTTAATAAAACACTTTTTTTGAAAAGTCCACGTTTTTCGTCCGGACAATATATCTCCTGTATATTTCTCTTTGCGAAAGCCGTATTGGTTATCGCTAATTATTCTGTTGGTCTCGAGGCACTTGACTAGTTGCTGATTGACTACACGCTCCATGACTTTGGAGATAGATAATTAAAAGTTAATATACCTAGAGAGATTATTGGGAGCAAGGCAATTCGGCGATAGTTTGAGAGCGTGGTTATTTTGCTTTTTTTTGGAACAGGTTGCACTCGCGCGACTTTCCCCGAAGATGGGTAAATCTCTTTTCGGTAAAACAGGAACAAAAAGCCTGGAAAAAATGGATGTTAGTTCATTGGCGCAGTTCTTTAACAGGGTGGCAGGTATTCCGTCAAGTCTGATGCATGACTTTATTCCTCCAGAATCCGTTATCGTTATGGACAATTCTAGTTACCACTCCAAGAAACTAGAAAATCTCCAAACTTTTTTTGACAGAAAAAACGATATTATCTGACGGCTTTCTTCAAAAGGAACATCATATGAAGGAGATGTGAATAAAAAAAGATGCCTTGAAATCGTTAATTTTAAAAACTTTCCTACCGCTGTTAACTAAATCCAATATAATTAATTAGGGCTCAAGTTAGAGTAGGTATTTCTAATTTTTAAGTATCCTCCTTAAGTATTAGTATATATACGTATATAGCGGTATCCGTGGAGAGGACCCTAAAAACAATTGTTTGTCTTAGCAAAAAATAAATATCTAGCATTGGAAGGATTCCACTTAACCTAACTAGTTTTTCATTTTCCCTATAGAACAATCTATAGGCTTCTATTGCCTCTTTCCTTCCTGGTAAAGGCCAGTGAAACAAAACATAGAGTCCATTCGAGAGACATTTCTTCAAAACCAATAATAGTCAATTATAAAGATCGGCAATATGAGAGCAACAGCAATATAGATTCTTCTAGAAAGATTGAAAAATACAATTAATTCCACTAAAGGCAGCATGAAGATTTTTGACTTACCACGTGGAGGTAGGATTCTAATAACTCAACAAGAACCTTTATAGGTAGCCTATAACCAGTGTCATGGTTAGGGTTGAAGTACATTAACGTAACAAAAATATCATAAAATAATGGCCCTAATTATTTCAACAAGTCCATGAGGCAACTTGAAAAGACTTCACAAAAGATATCGACCTCTCGTCGTCACCCTGTCCACGGTCTGCGGCGTAAAAGAAAACCCGGATCTTTCACTGAACGAATTTCAAAACCTTGACTACAAAACATTGTTCTAAACTTAACTTATGTGAATAACGAATCCAAGCGCAACAAGAACCATCTAACGTGACAGCTCAGTTAGTTGAGTTTCGCTCTAGGCCATATTCGCAAAGCAGCAAGTAAATATGCCTAAAAGACCTGCAGGGAACCGTTACCTGAGAACGTCAATTCGATTGAACCTGCCTAATTGTCAAAATCATCGGTGCCTGACACTGAATAAATGAAAATGAAACTACCAAATCTCCTCGAAAGACGAAGAAAATAAAAAAGAAATAATATACCGCTACACAAATAGATAAATGAATTACCTACAATATGCAATAGATGATCTCCAAATTGTTTGAGGTAGGTACCTACTACTCAGAAAGGGACAAAAAGTCGACCTGATGTTATTATCATATCATAAGTTGCTAGTGTATCATACTAAGACATATATATAAATATAGAAGCTATATTCAATAACTTCCAAGGTAAAACAAGGTAATGTATTTTATACACTGTACATAATAATATATTGGAATAATCCAATCTAAATTATAAAAATAAATATAAACTAAGCAAAGCTGTAGCATTTGTTTATGCCGAAATTTGAAAATGCTACATGCTTATCAAAAATCGCGGGGTTTGAGTTAGTGTGTGTTGGTAAAAGCAAATATAAAATTGAATATCCTAATATTCCCTCCACCATTTGACCAGGGTCTCATGATAACTGTCCATAAGCGTTCACAAAAATATAAAATATACTCAAAATCGAATCAACTAGACGACTTTACACTAACACGAGTTTTCAGGAGCAAGACTATTACGAATGAAATAGTAGCAAGCAGCCCCATTTTATCTCAGGAAGAATTCAATGATCTAATTCGCGTTTTAGATCTTCCCAAAATAAAAGCACAAGTCCTTGCACCTGATCTGCAAGAAATAGTGAACATTCTATGTATCGGAAAAGAGTGTCTAAGTTGGCAGTCTTTTTGCAATGGAAAATGGCCTGTGGTTTACTCTTGCAATATTCCAGGTTTAATGAACGAGCCTGGCCTTTCGTATAAACCTACCGAGTAGCGACTATTTATTGATCCTTCTAAGACAAGTCTATAGGCAGTTTAATTGTTTAATGGAAATCAACAACCATCCCATCCTGTGGATCATAATGTAAATATGAAAGAACCAAGATCATAAATGGAAAATCTGCGCCAATTTAAAAGTTGTTGGGATAGTAAAGCCAAAAACCAACAATATCTAGTTAATAAATGACCGAAACGTGAAAACATTGTGCCAGATCTGACGTAAAAAAGCTCTTAAGAAAGAAAGAAATGCTCATCTGTATCTGAAAGAGAAATTCTAGCGTATGAGTGAGGCCGCGCTTAAAGAAGAAGGCATGTTCGTTGGTCCGTAAATAGGAGAAGTTTTGAAAGACATTAATTTTTCAAACTGCACTTTTGGAAAAAGAAAATAGGACGTGAGCTGCCTTTGAAAATCCTGTAGCAACTTCTTAGGAAATAAGCCATCGAATAATTATAAAGAACTAGTTACAAACTTATCCAATCCCACAAGGAATTAGATTGCAACATGCCACTTAAGCTGCATTTTCTTCACTCGTATTTGAGATTTTTTTCTGAAAACTTATGTGCTGTTTGATATGAACACGGAGAAATATTTCACCAGCAAACTGTTCAGTTGTTGAAAAGGGGTGCAGTAGAAAGTGAACTCCAACCATTTTGGCGGAATACTGTTAAATCCTCAAACATGAAACCGATCTCAGCAAATACAAATGAAAAAGACAGCCAAATAGTTTCTGGTTATACCTATTTTTAAGTCCAAATTAATGCATATGTTCTAAAAAAAAAGGTGACTTAGTTTCGTTCAATTTTGTTTTTATGGTTTGGTTTTCATATCAGGAAGCGACAAAAGAGCTTCCAAATACGGAACACTGTAATTATTAATATAAAACTTGCATTAAGTTCCGCGCTTTTTCTTCTCTTGTTTCCAATTAATCATCAGATAAACACAAAAATACACCTGTTCCAAGGCTTGTCTTTTATTCTAGGGAATAAACAAAGACACACTCATATCTTTAGCGTCAGTGCGTCTTTATTTAGTAAAGCAAGTGCCTAATTTTCTTGTACCTATACGGAGGGGCCGGCCGCACGCAAATAATGTAGGTATTTATTTCACACCTGCTGTATATGTTCTTACGTTATTCAAGTTGGAAGTATTTTTTATAAAATTATTTTTAACACTGCTATAGTAGGTAGGTAATCACTATTTAATTCTCGGGGCAGGTGACTATAGGTCTATTAATAATCATTTTAATAGAGCGGGCATGATGATATTTTTGAACGGTTATACATACGCATAACCTATTTCGTAATAAAGCGAATTTTAACATTCCAAATTAAATGTTTTATGGAATGTGTGCATGCAAACGTCCCATTCGATTATTTCATGTCAACAGTGTAAAAGAGAAGAAAAGCTTCAGACAAAAGGTATATATTTTCAAGAATTTGTAATAAGAAAACAATTTGAACCATGCAGAGCTTATGTGTGACAATTGTATATTTTAAAGGGGGCACATGATAGTTTTCAGTTTCTACTCCTCTATATATTTAGGACAAGGAAGTAAACAGTAATGCAGAAAGGTCGATTAGTAAATTAAAATTGTAAAAATGTCAAACTAAATAATTTAGCCACTATTTTTATTGAACACAAAACTTCTGAAAATCTAATCATAGAAAATTTGTTGGGAAGCTTTTTTGAAGCAAACTGACATTTGAAATTTTAGTTTTTGTAGTGAAAGCTTCTTTAGGCGCGTTCAGCATACTTTTTCCTGGGTAGCAAATAAGACTGAGTCGTCACGCTTGGATCTGTGATGTTAATTCGAGTAAATATTGAAAAGTTCGATAGGGAATATCTAAGAGAAAATCTCGATAAATACTTTTCCTTTCAAAAATATCAAATAAATTAACTTTTTGAAAAAATGTAAAAACATCAGTTTTTGTATCAAAGAAGTAAAAATTAATTTTTTTAGCCAATTACTTAAATAAATTCAATAAGTAAATAGATAGGCATTTATTTCCAACAGGTTCAATTACAGGAAAAACGAACGCCACTGCTTCTTTCAGTTTAACAGCAGAAAAAGATGCACCAACATCCATTAAGAACCGAACACGTCGTGGTTTTGGGGGTAACCATAGAAATATAGCAGTCCAAACGAAGGTTACGTGCTTAAATAACGGCCATTGGAAAATTTCAGAAAATTCAACCTATAGATTTGCAATGAAAATAAAACATCTCTTCACCAAGAAATGGAAGATTTATTTTCTCATAATAGCAGTCTAAGTCTCATTCAGCTGAAACCCGACTGCTTATAATGGACAGCAAAGCTGCTGTAAGAAATGTACCAACTGTCAATACTCAACTGAATCAATCTCATTGGAAAATAGGGCAATTGAAGATCAAAGATTATGTAAACACTTCTCCAAAAACGACCATGTATTGATTTGTATTGGTCCTCGTAATGCTGTGGAGAATAAAGTGTGGGGACTAAACCCTCTGGGTACCTACCTAATAATTATTGGTGCCCCATAAATTGCAGTGCCGATCAGGCAAGATGTGTACGAGTACAACATTCTCATAAAAAAAATTCAGTCTTTCGCCAAGATGCACCCGGGGGACATTGAAAATGATGAATAAAAACGCAAACATGTGATATGTGTTGAAATTCAAATGGTTCCTAAAAGCAGATATTAAAAAAGTAAAAATACATACACGAGTGTGTATAATATATATAATTATGGAATGCATCTATAACAATAATATTAAAAATTATCATAATTAAAACAAAAATAATTAAAAAACGTCCAGATATGAAGACCTAAAAAATTACCCTTCAATTTGAGACAGGAAAATTTATTAATATATAATTACCTATAACGATACGATACTGTAATATTTTTAACCGGTTCCGATTCGTTTTAGCCGGTTTTGGTGCGTTTGGTTATTTTTAGTTACTTTCGGTTAGTCATTCAATCAACATTCCATTAGTTTCAGTTAGTTCCAATTTATTTTAGTCATTTGAACCGACCCCGACACATTATAATCAAATATAACCTTTTTGGTTAGTTTTGGTTAGTCGCAAAAATTCGGTGCGTTTTGGTTAGTTACTTACTTTTATTTTTGCAACCAATTCCGTTACCTTTTAGTACGTGTTGGTGCTTTTGGTTACTTGTGATTAGTTTTGATTAGTCATTCAATCAGCTTTCGGTGAGCTTTAGTTAGTCTTAAATTATTTTATTAATTTAAACCGGTTCCAACACGTTATAACCAATTTTAATGTTTTTGGTTAATTTTTGTTAGTTGGCAAAATTTAATTTAATTTAAGTTAGTTTCAACTTACCTTAATATTTTTAATCTGTTCCGATATGCTTTAGCACATTTTGGTTACTTTTCGTTAGTCGTTCACTCAACTTTCGGCTAATTTCAGTTAGCTATAATTTATTTTAGTCATTTGAACTGGTTCCGATACGTTACAACCAATTTTAGTGCTTTGGTTATTTTTGGTTAGTCACCAAAATAAGGTAGATTTGAATTAGTTTCCTTACTTCAATATTTTTAATCTATTTCTATACGTTTAAGCCTATTTTGGTGCCTTTAGTTATTTTTGGTTAGTTATTCAATAAATTTTCGGTTACTTTCAGTAAGTTCCAAATTATTTCAGACATTTGAACCGGTTCCAATACATTATAACCAAATTAAACGTTTTTGTTTAATTTTAGTCGCCAAAATTTGGTTAATTTGGGTTAGTTAAATATTTTTTAAGTATTCTTAATCTGTCGCGATGCGTTTTAGCCCTTTTTGGTGTTTTTGGTTACTTTTGATCAGCTTTGGTTAAACATTCAAACAGCTTTTGGTTAGGTTTAGTTAGTTTCAATTTATTTTTGTCATTTCAACCATATGCGATACGTTATAACCAATTTTAAAGTTTAGTTAGTCACGAAAATTCGGTTAATTTAAGTTAGTTTCAACTTACCTAAATATTTTAATCTGTTCCGGTATGTTTTAGCCCTTTTTGGTGCCTTTGGTTAGTTTTGGTTAGTCGTTCAATCACCTTTCGGTTAATTTCAGTCAGTTTTAATTGATTTTAATCGTTTGAACAAATTTTAATGTTTTTGTTTATTTTTGGTTAGTCACCAAAATGCAGTTAATTTTGGTTAGTTTTAACTCACCTCAATATTTTTAATCTATTTCGATGTGTTTTAGCCCGTTTTGATGATTTTTGTTACTATTGGTTAGTTTAGGTTAGCAGTTCAATCAACTTTCGGTAAGGTTCAGTTAGTTTTAATATATTTTAGTCATTTGAACCATTTCCGGTACGTTATAGGAAATTTTAATGTTATTGGTTAGTCGCCAACTTACTTCAATATTGTCAATCTATTTCGATATGTTTTAGCCCGCTTTGAAGCTTTTAGTTACTTTTGGTTAGTTTTGATTAGATATTCAATCATCTTTCGGTTACTTTCAGCTTGTTTCTATTTATTTTAGTCATTTGAACCGGTTCCGATACGTTATAAGCAATTTTAATGTTTTTGTTTAGTTTTGGTTAATCACCAAAATTCGCTTAATTTGGGTTAGTTGTAACTTACTTACTTCAATATTTTTTATCTATTTTGATACATTCTAGCCCGTTTTGGTGCTTTTAGTTACCTTTGGTTAGTTTTGGGTTGTCATTCAATCATCTTTCAGTTACTTTCAGTCAGTTCCAATTTGTTTTAGTCATTTGAACCGGTTCCGATACGTTGTAAGCAATTTTAATGTTTTTGGTTAGTTTTGGTTAGTCACCAAAATTCGGTGAATTTAGGATAGTTTTAACTTATTTCAATATTTTAAATCTATTTTGATACATTTTAGCCCGTTTTGGTGCTTTTAATTGCTTTTGGTTAGTTAGTCATTCAATGAACTATCGGTAAACTTCAGTTAGTTTTAATATATTTTAGTCATTTGAACCGGTTCCGGTACGTTTTAACAAAGAAAATTCTAATCGTAGTAGAATTTTCTTTGGTTTTAGGCAATTTTAATGTTTTTGGTTAGTATTGGTCACCAATATTTGGTTTTGGGTTTGTTTTAACTTACTTCAATATTTTTAATCTATTTCGATGTGTTTTAGCCCGTTTTGGTACTTTTAGTTACTCTTGGTTAGTTTTGGTTAGTCATTGTATCATCTTTCGGTTACTTTCAGTTAGTTCCAATTTATTTTAGTCATTTATACTGGTTCCCGTACGTTATAAGCAATTTTAATGTTTTGGGTTAGTTTTGGTTAGTCAGCTAAATTCGATTAATTTGGGTTCGTTTTAGCTTACTTCAATATGTTTAATCTATTTTGATACGTTTTAGCCCGTTTTGTCGCTTCTAATTACTTTTTGTTATTTTTGGTAGTCATTCAATCATCGTTCGGATACTTTTAGTTAGTTCCAATTTATTTTAGTTATTTGAACTGGTTCCGAAACGTTATAAGCAGTTTTAATGTCATTGGTTAGTTTTGGTTAGACACCAAAATTCGGCTAATTTGGGTTAGTTTTAATTACTTCAATATTTTTAATCTATTTCGATAAGTTTTAGCTCGTTTCGGTGCTTTTAGTTACTTTTGGTTAGTCATTCAAACATCTTTCGGTTAATTTGAGTTAGTTCCAATTTATTTTAGTCATTTTCAGCAATTTTAATGTTCTTGGTTAAATTTGGTTAGTCACCAAAAGTCGGTTAATTTGGCTAGTTTTAACTCACTTCAATATTTTTAGTCTATTTCGATACGTTTTAGCACGTTTTATTGCTTTTAGTTCCTTTGGTTAGTTTTGGTTAGTCATTCAAACATCTTTCAGTTACTTTCAGTTAGTTACAACTTATTTTAGTCATTCAAACACCTTTCGATTGGTTTGAGTTAGTTCCAATTTATTTTAGTCATTGATCCGGTTCCGATACGTTAAAAGCAATTTTAATGTTTTTGGTTAATTTTGGTTAGTCACCAAAATTCGGTTAATTTGGGCTAGTTTTAAATTACTTCAATATTGTTAATCTATTTCGATAGGTTTTAGCCCGTTTTCTTGCTTTTAGCCACTCTTGGTTAGTTATTCAATCATGTTTCGGTTACTTTCAGATAGTTCGAATTTATTTTAGTCATTTGAACCGGTGCCGATACGTTATAAGCAATTTTAATGTTTTTGGTTAATTTTGGTTAGTCACCACAATTCGATTAATTTGGGTTAGTTTTAACTTACTTTAATATTTTTAATCTATTTCGATACGTTTTAGCCCGTTTTGGCGCTTGTGGTTAGTTTTGGTTAGTTGTTCAATAAACTTTCTGTTAGTTTGAGTTAGTTCCAATTTATTTTAGTCAATTGAACCGATTCCGATACGTTATAATCAAATTTAAGCTTAAATAAACAAACTAAAGGGTAATTTTAAACACTTTTTATCTCTCCTTTTAACATACATACAACAAGGCTCTCATTTTTGATAGTTGGTGGTGATTTTAACATAGATTTTTAGGTGCCTAACTTCAATATATCTGTGTTGTGTGATCTTGTGGCGTCTTTTGACACTGAACATATTATTAGGACTCCAACAATGGTTACTTCGTACTCTAGTACTACTTGCATTGACAATCTGCTGACGAATAACAATGCGTTTCTTTGTGCTATGGTTGTGGACCTGCATTTGTCTGATCATTTACCCAAATTGTTTCAGTAAACTTACCATTCAAAAGGATGAAAAAACCCACTCAATTCAAAAATAAAAGAGTTTTTTCCAAAGAAAACAAGGGCAGGTTCATCACTTGTATAGAGATTGAAAGCTGGTCTGAGGTGTACAACAAGGATAAATGTGAGGAGACTTTAACTCTTTTGCCGATGCTATTTGTTATTGCTTTGAAATGTGCTTTCCTTAAATATAAATTTCTTCTGCAGCTTCTGTTTATAGGAAGAATAGAGGTTCTCTACCATCAGAATTACTTCATTTAAGACTTATGTTTGTCATGCACAGTTGGTGATCTGTTGAAGAAATATAAAAAATATAAACCTCTATATAAGACTTTAAGTAATATATACAAAAGAAATCTCAAGAAATTTTACCGAAAATAAAAAGACAAAAAAAAATATGTTTTCTGATAATAAATCTAAAGCTATGTGGCAGATAATTAATAACCTACAGGAAAAGTCCAATGTGATGGTAAAAAACTGGAAGATGAAGCTATTTACAAACAATTTCGACAAATGCTTTCTTTACTGATTGTTCTGTACAAGATAATCCAAATTTTGATTTTTGAGCTCCAATATTCCCTACAGCAAAAACTCATTCTTTTTATCTCCTGTGTTTATGATGTTTTATCGTTGATTAATAGATTAAAAATTTCAAATTTCAGTGGGTAAGATGGAATTTCTAACAACATTCTAAAATTATGCAAGCTCTCCCTCGGTGAAGTACTGACAATCTTAATCAATTTAGTTTTCCCAGCAAATTAAAACTAGCAACGGTCATTCTTATTTTTAAAAAAGGTGATTCAGACAGCTATAGTAACTATCGAACCATCAGCCATTTAATTAGTATGGACTTCTGTCAAATGCACAACATAGTTTTATTAAGGGCAGAAGCACTAACTCTACCCTTTGTTCTTTTTCGACCAAGATTGTGGAAGCTCGTGATAACAGAAAACATTGCTTGGGCCTAATGATGATTTTTCTAGGGCTTTTGACACTGTGCATCATCAACTGGCGCTATAGTAAACATGTTCTCGACTGGCCTCTCACAATAAAAGGTACGCACATGAGGGGCATTAATCCAGGGAATAAGAAATTTTATTTAATTAAATAGCTCGATGCAATCGATTCTGTTATTAAGCAAATTTAAAAATTTACTTGACGAGAATCTACGCTAAACACTCTATTAGATGTCGCTTTTGAAATAATCATGTTTTTTATATAGAGTGAACTAGTTAAATTTAGGTTTTTTGACATTTCGAGTTTGAATACGACATGTCATCAATTAATATTTTATTACTTGAAAACCGATTAATTGGGAGCAAGTAAACTTTCATACATTAACGAAGGGGGACATGAGCAGAACATATAAAAAATCGCATCGATTTGCTTAAATTTGTGGAATTGCGGATTATTTTTATTTTCTATTTGAAAAATCTAGTTTAAGCGTACGTGTCAGCTAACGCATAGCTAGTTTGAAGAAGTCAATCTTAGATTAGTAAACCTCGTAAAGTTAGGTAACAATTTTCCGTACGAGTTTTCAATATTTCGGCAACTTTGTATGACATTTGAAGAACCACATCTTTAAATATTTTGAAATGACGTTTAGATTAAAACATATAGGTTGTTGGGGAAACAAGTGTATTAACTCGTCATTTTTCACCGTATAGTTTGGTGATAACACCCTGTATGAATGTAGTGCGTGAATGAGCCATAATGAATCCACGGATATATTTATTTCACCCCAGGTAATCAGAAATTTCTGCATTTAAATCAGCATATGTCAGTTCTTCATTACGACTCCTTAGCCCAAACCTGGATGGTCGATCCCATTATATAAAATAATTGCTGAAAATATAGCTAATTGTCACTACGTCAGGGAAAACGTTTTTAATCGTTTTCAATTTAACATATCCTGGTCTCAGTCACTGTTGTGTGGACAACAATATGTCGAAGAGAGAATTAGCATTTTTCTGCCCTCTCAAATGCGATAATGGGCTCACCCAGGCTTATATCCCCGCCAAGCAATCTCACATTTCGTCAAACACATCGTTCTGAATTGTTTTCAATTTAATATATCTTTGTCTCCGTCAGTATTGTGCAAACAATAATGTGTCAAATAAAGAAAGAAAACAGTTTCTACCCTTTCAATCTCAAATGAATTCGGCATTTGCGCCATTATTTGGTCTTGGCGCCAAACCGCCAGCTAGAAGAAGAAATTATATTTCAGATTTCAGTGCAGTTCCAACTTTCTCTAGAGCAACAGCGAAATTGCTGGTTCACGTTTTCGCGCCAAAAGGTCACACCCCTTTAAGTAATTTTCTTCGTTTGTATGCACATATATTAGAGAATGTCTAGTGCACCTCAGTTATCTTTGTCCAAGACTAGACAAAGACCTCTTTTGGGCGTTTTAACCCATTTCCTCGAAGTTAGAAACGACGTAGCGTCTCTATTCTCTTGTAGTTAAAGAGAAGAAGAAAAATCGCGGTACCAGATGTGTACAATTTAAATCAATGATTTACAGTCAGATCCCTGGCTTATTACAGTGAAGTAGAGCATTGGAAATCAAGGTATTCTCTGTGAGAAAGAAAGTTGCCCATTAAAGTTGTTACATTCAAATTTCAAAATAAGGAAAGACAAACGTTCTCATCTAAAAGTTAAATAACCAAGACTTTTGTAGTAGTTATTTAAAAATAAGTAACCTTTATTTATTTAGTATGTATGTATGAATGATTGAGTGCTTGAAAGTAGATAGAAAATACTGTAAATATATTTATCATATTCAAATGCAATTTACACCCGAATTATTAAATTATACATCATGTATGCATCCTGTTTAGGGTTTCTCGCCACGCTTTTCTGTCTTGGGCGTGGTGCACCGCGACCGGTTCTCCGGTCAGTTTCTTCAGCTGGTCTTCGGCCATCAACTTTTCCCTCTGCTATGATTTTCTCCATTGCCTCTGATTTTCTTGCTGTGTGGTTAAAGTATTTAAGATGCTGCTGGTTTATATAAGTTGATAGCCTCGTTTTTTACTTGGAGCATTTTGCTATCCACGGTATTCGAAGAAACCTCCTATACCACCACATTTCTAGGGTGTCGATCCTCCGGCGATCCATTATCTTTAGGGTCCATGTTTCCGCTGCGTATGTCGCGATGGGGAAAATAAGTGCTCGAAGTAGATGAAGCTTCGTGTTGATCGTAATTGAGGTATCCTTCCAGATGCGAGTTAGTTTTGTTGTTGATTTCCTCTCGCTAATGCTATGCGCTTCCGTATTTCAGGTTCAGAATCGCCAGTATTTGTTACGAAGGAACCATGGTATTCAAATTTACTTACATCATAGTTGGCAACTTTTAAGGTGTTGGGCTTGCTGTTGTTAGGGCGATCCACGACCATCAATTCAGTCTTGGAGTTGTTATCCTCAAGACCATACAGTCTACTTTGAGTGTCGAGCATCCCCATGATGACTCTTAGTTTGCGCTCATTCTTAGCCAAGATTAGGGTATCGTCGGTATAGCATAGGTCCTTAATTCTTCTGCCCCCAACCGTGATTCCGCCATTCCATTCTTCAAATATCTCTCGCAGGATGTGCTCGGTATATGTGTTAAAGAGGAGGGGGGACAGGACACACCCCTGTCTTACTCCAGCTGCAACTGAGAATATATCTGAGGAACTGTCATTGACTCACTGCTGCCGTGTTTTGAATATATTGTTGTTTAATCAGTTGTACCAGATGTCCTCGTGGTCCTATTTCAATAAGGATGGCCGAAAGTTTTGATCAGTTCACCTTATCGTACCCTCTCTTATAATCCACGAAACACTGATATTAAATTCTCTGGCTTTCTCGATGAGCTGTCTCACGTCCAATATCTGTTCGCTAGTTCCTCTGCCTGGCATGAAGCCCGCTTGTTGATCAGGTATTTGCCGAAGAAGCAAGGTCTTCAGCCTTTAATTCAGTATCGTTAACATAACTTTGCTGGCGTGTGATATGAGCGCGACAGTGGGGTAGTTTTCACAATTCAAGCCTTTTTTGAGCAGCGGTTTAAAGACGGAATGCCGCCATTGGTCAGACCACCTTCCAGACGCCCATATCTTATTGTATATATCATGTAGTACTTCTATGACTAGCTCTCCCATATTCTTTAGGACTTCAGCAGTAATTCCGTCGGAGCCTGGTGCCTCTTGGTCTCTCATTCTACTCACGCCGAGCCTGATCTCATCTTTAAGTATGTTTGGCTCGGGGTCTTGTATCTGGTATTCCTGTGCAGGTTGTGGATCGTCTTGGAAGAGTCCAATGCAGTAGTCTCGCCATACTTTGGTTATTCCTTTGACACCCGTGATTGTATTACCTTGGTTGTCCCTGATCATCTGGGTCTTGGCTTTAAATTCTCGAGAAAGGTACTTTACTTTGTCGTATAGTTCTTTGAAGCGGTTCTCGTTAGCATGCTTTTCCAGTTCCCTGCATAGGCAATTGATATGGTTGTTTTTGTCTTTTCTGCAAGCGCGTCTGATATCACTGTTCGCTTGCTTTATTAGGTTCTCCCGTTGTTCCGGGTCTCCCCCTAAGAGGCGGATATTGCGCCGGTTTTCAATGAGTGTCTCCTTCTAACTGACCGTGTGACCTTGCTGGCAGCTTTGGCTGTTCACTTTTCCACGCGACTCCAGGCTTCATCACTACTACCTCTAAGGTCTGGCGGTCCACAGCTCCAAAGTTCACTTTAGAATGCGACTGATTCTGGGGTAGGTATCTCGCTATTTTTCTTTGGTACTACCGGCTTGCATAGTTTAATCTTGAAGCGGGACCAAAGCAGCCGATGATCCGATCAACATTCCGCACTTGGCTTTGTTTTGATGTTTTTGAATGAAGTTCTCCATCGCTTGTCAACCAGAATATGGTCAATTTGGTTCTTGTATTGACCATTCACGGATGTCCACGTGTAGAGGCGACGTCGATGATGTTGGAACATGGTATTCATTACAGCCATATTTTTGTCTACTACTGGATTAGTCTGTTGCCTCTTTCGTTACGTATTCCCAGTCCGTGCTGTCCTAGTGAGATGATGGTCCATCTTGGTAAGCCCGATTTTTGCGTTGAAGTCCCCCATCAACACCACTATTCCTTTTGATTTTAAGGGTGTTATAGTATTCTCCAGGATAGCTTAAAAGTCCTCTACTTCCTGATCATCCGCGTCTGTGGTCGGCAAATGCACTGGATTAAGTGCAACTTGTATGGCTTGGTGTTCAGAGTTAGGGT
>MU192503.1:14875-28802 GCA_016904865.1 Pissodes strobi
CACTGGATTAAGTGCAACTTGTATGGCTTGGTGTTCAGAGTTAGGGTCAGTATTCTTTCATTGATAGGTTTATAATATGATTCGACTTGTTCAGCTAATGGCCTTTTAACGATAATTGTAACACCATTTCTTCCGGTGGTATCTGCGCCCGCAATATATATAACATGGTCTTTTGTGTTGAAGAAGAAAATGGAGTGGGATCGAAAAATGTCGATATTTTTTAAGGATTAGATGCAGTTTCTGGTGGATTTTATGGTAGAAACCGATGCGTATAGTCATTTAAATCGATTTAAAGATGGAAAATGGGCCATGATCGGAGAGTGATATTATTGGTGAAATTGCAGATTACCGTTGTAGAAGCGATAAATTATATGAAACAGCAGCCTTTCAAAACCACGTTCTCTGGTGGAAAGACTTTTGTTCATCATCTCCATTATCAAAAGTAGCCTCACGCATTGTGATGTTTCTTCAGCAACCAGGTTTCTTCAGCAACCACTGATGATGAAAAATAGACATTCCTACCAATCACAGAGCAACTAAGTTATTCTATGTGTCTCATAACAAAAACTTATCAAAAATGTTTGTCAATAACATAGAAGGTGTTAAAGAAGATATCGAGGAAGTTAATTGGCACGTTGATGATGATTATGATAAATTAATAATGAGATCATGTCTACCACATTGATAATGATAAGAGCAATGAAGATATGCTCCTTGCCAATCTTTCTCGATCCTTAATATTTTAAAATCTTATATTTTTGTGCACATTTGATAATTTGAGGCATGTTTTGCTCTTTTTGTTTATGTTTTTCTGTGTATTTATTGTATTAACTTAATTTTACATAATAATTTATATTAAATGTTAATTTTTTTAAGTTTCTTTACCTTGAATAAATTTTCCAATATTTTAATATACTTATTTCCAATATTTTCAAAGTCTGCTGAAATATTTTCGATACTATTCCCAAAGCATACACTGAAAGAAAATATTTTAAATCTTTTCCTACAGCATTGTATTGGTTTTTTTGCTTTAGTATGAACCACAATTGTTAAGTTCTTTACAATATTTCCTGAAAAAAGAATGATTCGTTTTAATATTAGGTAATAGGAAATTGTATCAAGATTAATGCAGTACTTATTAATATCAGCTTTAGTACTGAGTCGTGTTTGAATATTCTACAAAATTGTTGTAATCTCAGTATTATAATAAATATTCCCTATTCCACAAATATGTTACTTAACCACATAATTTAATGCTAATATTCCCACAATAGTTTTCTATGAAATTGTTGCAAACAAAAGTATTTATTAGGTTACATATTACATAACCTTGTGGTAAATAGTGTCAAAGGGATATTATACCCAAGTTATACTTAAAAGGAGAATTCATATGCTACAAAATTGTAATCAACTTTCAAATCGTTGTGTGGTAAAAATGTCCACAATATTTTGAAATATCGTTGAGTGTCCAAACTTTATTGTGTTAAGTGCCAAACTATTATTACTTCTGTATTACAATTATTAGCAAATATATATTACGGAAATTTGTACTAAAGTGTTGAAAAGTTATAGTAAAAATTACCGAATTATTTTGGATTTTAAGTATGAAATGCCGATAAGCCAATAAGAAATAAATGACCTTTAAAATTATGGGACAATATCGCGCCTGCCGCTTGTGAATTGTGACCATAGCACCAGGCCTGTGGATGACCAAATTCGTGGTTGCCAAATTTTATCTTGTCCCTTTAAAATATTAATACTACTCATATCGATAATTAAACTATTGGAAAATATGTGTATTGCCAATTATTGTAAACAATTATTATTCTTACTGTACCTATGTATGTAAGTTTTCAACGAAACAGCGAGTACCTTTTGCTCCCATAATTGTGAAAAATTCAAACGTCGGAAAAACTGAAAACTGTAATTTTTTAATTGTAATGCACGATACACTTTATAAAACACAGAATTCGTCTTTGATTAGGTATTTCAAGTGAAAAATCCGATATCCGATTATTGATCTGCTCTGTATAGAATAAATGCTACATGAAACCGAAAGCAAGGTTTGAAAAAATATATTAAAACGTAAGAAGTACCAAGTGCTTGACTGATGACTTGTAACTTATGACAAAAACGCAGTTGAACCAATCATATCACCTACGGAGGGCTATATACCTACCACCATTAGCATCCAATAGTGATTCTTTGTTCAGTGATATTATTTAATATAGGTGTGTATTAGCAATAGTGTCAAAATACATAAGCGAACTTAAACTGAATACTCAAAGTATGCTGAAGTCGAAAATATGTATAGGCATTTGATTTTTTTTTGACATATCTTTAATGTGAGACTTTGCTATCGAAGCAATTCGTAGCGTCTCAAAGTCCCACACAGATGGCGTCAGATATTTCATCTGGCGGCATATTAAAGTTCTAGTTGAACTATAAACACTGCAAGCTCGTATTATGTCATGTCCAACAATCCGACATTGTAGTGTTGGTATTATCACTATAATATTGTAGTTGCAGCCGTGATTGCAGCAAAATGCACTACTTTAGAATTACAAGTAAGGTCACTGGCGTTCAATAATAATTGCCACAAAACATATAAATTCATGGCATTCATTTATCGTAGCCAACGCTACAGTATTGTAAGAACTGATAATCTAGAATTGTAGTAAGTAGTATATCAATTTTGTTACGTGAATCTATATATTATTGAAAGAGTAAGTACTACAATATATAGCTCAATAATATTTAAATGTTGCATTTTCTGCACGGTTATGTGCTAATTGAAAACCACGAGAATAGCCATATAAACTATTTATAGGCAGAATAAGTGCAACAAAAATAAAGCATTAAAGTCTTAGTTCATTTGATGCGCTTTACCACAAAATTTATTATAATTTTTATTATAGTGATTAAGAAATATTCACACAAAATTGGATAGATTTTACTACGCGATCTAATTACAATTGTATAGAAATGAGTACTGCAGATTGATGCCTAGTACCATTTTAGGCGCAAAATATAGGGCTATTTTCTACAATTGCCGTATTGAATACTAATTTTTTTTTCCGTGTATATTTCACAAACCACTTGAAACAAACATGTAGGTAATCTAACGTTGTCACGTAAATTTAGCCTCTCTATCTATTTTTCATTTCATCATTACAATTGTTTCTCAAGAACTAATATACGAATAGGTCAAAAGGGCATTATTCAACGGAATATCCTAATAGATCAATTTAGCACTGATCAATGATATTTTCTTGATGCAAATCCATTATTCTTTAAATTAACTAACTAAAATATAGGTCAAAGTTGCATTATTCAACGGAATAACCTGATACATCAATTTAGCATATAAACTAACTAAAATATCCACTCTGTCATTATGATTTTCTCTCAAGTAGTGGTTTGCCAAAATGGTATCTGCATTTTTTTGTGGTTAGATTATTCCAATTCGTTTTCATTATCTTACACTGATAAAAATAGTTTTTAGAAAGTCGTAAAATTACAGCGAAGTCAAAATAAGAACTTCATAAAAAAATAGTAAGATGGTTGCCAAAGTAATACATCACACCACCATCAAAGACCAATCTTTGGAAGGCCCGCGCTTGCAATAATTTTTTAGAATACATATTTGAGATGAATGTAAAAAATATAAGCCCCGTTCACCTATGTAAACTTAATTACATCTGGTCAAAAATAAACAAAAAAAAAATCATATAAAGAAAGTCTAAAACTTGTGATATTTTGCGTTTTTTTAAGTTCTTAATTTTAAAATGCCGTTTACATCTAAAGTGAAAAATAAAGTATTAAGTGGACAAAGAGGTGAGATAATTATCTACATATTTATATTATCAATAAATTTTACGCAAGCAGAATTAGTAGTTGGAGAAGCTACTATTCCTCTTGGAATGGTACATTTTTTAAAGTCAACCAGAATATAGTCAATTTGGTTCGTTGCGTATTCCCCCCCTAATAAAAAGAGAATAGGGTTAAAACTCTTTTTGACCACGAAGATTTGGTCATTTTGCGAAGAACGGAGACCGACTGGTCATCATCACAAAACAGAAAATGCGTTTTTTAGGATATGAGATGCTGAGAATTGAAATTCAAATACCAATGTGGTTATTTTTTCTATTGGTATTTTGAACAAAATTTTATTATGGTAACTGTTAAAATTGTCTATGCACTCTTGGCATTTACCTTTTGGTATTGCTGTTGCGCATTCATCAAAGTATCTGAAAAAGAATGACATTTGGAATAGGAAAGCATCCTGTCTTGCTCTAAATTTAGCTTACTTATTATATGGAAAAAAATTACAAGCAGATAGGAGAATGCGCAATGAGGGCGTCAATATGTAGCGTAATCGCCCAACTTGCCATGGAAGATCTGGAACAAACTGTACTAGATAACACATAATTCCAAATATATATTTTTTTACAGATACTTTGATGATTGCGTAACAGCAATGCCAAAAGGTAAATTTCAAAAGCGTTCAGATAATTTTAACAGTTACCATAATAAAATTCACTTCACAATGGAAATAGAAAAAAAAATAACCCAATTAGTTTTTTAGACTTTGCTAACCCAAACTATGCTAAATTAACCCTTCATAATTAAAAAATATTATTAAGACAGAAGGGCACACTAATTAACCTTGGTGTTCCAAATATTTGAATTTAAATTCTTAACATCCCATGTCTCAAAAAAATCGGTAATTATTAGCCTCGTTGACCGTGCAATACAATTATCTGACTCTGAGTATAGAGAAAATGCCGCAAATAAAGCAAAAGGAGCACTTAAACTGACCCTATATAAAGCTTTATCGAAACATTTCAGAAACATCTTTTAAGAACATATTATTACAGTTGCGCACAAGGGATACCTACAATCCTGTAAAGCATAGTTTTACCAAATTTAAATCCATGATTTTGAAAGAAAAAAAGAGTAACTTAATTTTACGAAATCCCATGCGATTGCGATGGCGTTTATATAGGTCAGACTAGTCAATACTTAAAAAAAACAGACTGAATGGTTACAGATATGATAAAAAAAATTAACTAACAAGTCATTGTATAGAAAAAGGTACTCTTTCGATTTTGAAAAAACTAAAATTTTAAGAACAGAAACCTATGCCAAGAAAATGATGGCAATTCAAAAAAACCTATGCTATAAAATTGAAGACACCATAAATTTGGGCAAAATATAGTACAATATATTAAACTAAATTAGATAGACGTGAAAAAAAAAATCTTGAGATTCTCATTTCATTAATAGAAAATAGCAAATTCCTGATATATTAAAGGCACCAAAAATAAAAATACGTTACTTGGAAGTCCATTCCAGAACGAGGCAGACCTCCAGACAAAGGAGTGCCGCAACAGGGACGTCCTAGGTGTTCGCAACTGAATCGTATGTTGACGAGCAGCTTGTGTCTGACGCGTCTTTCTGTTTGGCACAATTCTGGGTGGAATCATAAGTGTCAGCTCGTTCGAACACCTAATAATAGTATCGATTTTCTTCGTTGTTCAAGGCTATCAAGGTCGTTTGTCAACTCTAGGTCATCCACAAGATCGGCTGCTCTCCTCTGTATGGAGTCCATTATATTGAGCAAGTGTTTGGGTGCCGAGCTCCACGCATGGAAACAGTATTTCAGAGATGGCCTTATCTGGGCCTTATAGAGCAGTACGAGCTGTATATAACTTTTTTGCTATATAGAGTGCTCCTAGCTTTTGTGCTGCTGCTGCCTTGGCGATTTTGGTACGTGATTACGCCAAGACATATTGTTTTCTACGTTGATGCCCAGCAAGCTTATGGATGAGGCCAGAGTCAGTGTTTGTCCTGTCATTGATAAGTCAGATCCTGCGGTGTCTGTTTTTTTTTTGAAAAGAGATCTTGAGTCTTTCCTGCGTAAAACTGGACATTTTTTCCTCTCCACATTCCACGATGGCGTTCATATCCTCAATGATGGCAGCAATCTGATTTTCTCGCTCGCGTTGTGATCTAGCAGCGCCGGTCATGAATAAGTATATAAGGGTGCTGTCGTCTGCAAAGCTGTAAATAGAATTGTTTGTCCTGTCTAAGAGATCGTTGATCTATATCAGGAACAGTGTGGGAAATAATTTAAACCCTTGAGGAACTCCGGCATTGATTTTAAGTTTCTCCGAGAGATGTCCATCAATACCAACTCGGATGCTTCGATCCTTTGAGAAATTGGAGAGCCATAGAAGGAGTGCTCGTGGTAGTCCGTATACTGTCAATTTACTTAAAGATCCGTCATGCCACAGCCTATCAAATGCTTTGGACATGTGGAGAGCCACTGCACGAGATGTCAATTTACTTAAAGATCCGTCATGCCACAGCCTATCAAATGCTTTGGACATGTGGAGAGCCACTGCACGAGATGCGCCTTAGCTCTCGACGGTTTTGGTCTACAGGTAGGTCACGTAACGATCGCTTATGATGCCTGATGATTCGAGATATTTTAATATCTGTTCGTTTATCAGTTTCTCCATGACATTGGATCTGATGGGAACTAGAGACGTTGGACGGTATTTACTTGGAATAGTTTTCTTTTATCTTCCTTCGGGATTGGTGGAACTTGAGCGCATTTCCAGTTAGAAGGAAAGTATGTAGTGCTGTATGATAGGGAGAAAAGATTGCATAGTGGAGCTGTTAGTTCAGCAGTACATTTTTTAAACACTATTGCTCGAAAGCCATCCGGTCATGTAGTCTTGTTATTGTCTAGGCTTTTGAGTATTCGTTTCACTTCGCGTTGGCGAAATACCAGACCTGACATTGACGAATTCATTCTCGGGATAGTTTGGGGAGTCTTTCCTTAATGATCTAAGATAGAATTTGATGCAAATATTTCGGCAAGAATGTTCGCTTTTTCTTTGGCCGTTTCCGCTATTGAGCCATCGTCTTTGGTCACTGGTGGGATTGATGTCTTTGAGAAGCCCTTATTGAGAGTTTTGGCAATTGACCAAAAGGATCTTGATCCGTTAGGACAGTTGAGATGCTTGTTCTTGATTTGCTCGTTATATCCCTCCTTGCTCTCGTCAATGGCCCACTTGCACTGGTTTTTAGTCGTGATGAATATATTTCAATATTCGTACGTTATGCGACAGATTTAACAATAAACATCTGTTAATTCAGGATCATTTAAAATCTATATTTCACATGGAAACTATTAATGTAGCTATTGCTTACAAAAGTCGTCATATTTATGAAAGTTTATTTAAACATTTGAACAGTTTGAAATTGTTAGGCGGACCTACGGACTATTGAGATACGTTATTAATTTTTATTGTAATAAATAAATTGGGTAAGTACACGGTCCAGGAATGGGAAAAACAAAACCTAGTTATGATGCGATTACTTTAGATATATTTAACGAATTTCTAAACAAAACAAAAAACGTGCCAATTTATTAGAAACATTAGAAATGCATTCTGGTCAATCAGTTGTTGAAGACAAAAAGTTCGAAACAAGAAAACCAAATCAAAATTTTAAGACAGGGAAAAATTATATAAATATAAATTTTACAGATAATGCAGAAACTTCTGAGATTAATAAGATGAAACGCACTTGTTCAATTTTAATCGAGATCATAGCATGTTTTATTGTCCGGATTGTTTGCAATTGGGGGTTAGGAATCGAATAGTTAAAATTAAGGAACTTAAGTTATGTTTAAATTGCCTCAAACGAAACCATGCGGCCAAGTAGTGCGAGTGGTCTGGCTGTAAGCACTGTGGAGGTAAACATAATAGTATTCTGCACGAACAAAAAGAGGAGATTACTTCTAGTCCTAGTAAAGGGAGAGATTCAGATGCTTATGCGGCAAGTTGACAATGCGAATCTTGACGGCGAGATAAACACTACGTATTGTGGAGTAGCTACTAATCAAAACGCCCTTTTAGCTATAGCTAGAGTAGCTGTATATAATAAAACAAATACTCAGCAAAAACAGTCTACGCACGAGCATTACTTGATTGTGGAAGACAGTCTTAGTTTCATAACCTCAGAATTATGCAACAAATTAAAGTTGTCAAAATTTAAAGTGAATTTAGCCGTTGCTAGTATTAATAATAAATTATCATACTCAAATTATAAATGTGAAATATTTATACGTACGTAGTGAAATATAACAATATTGACGTAAAACAATTTGGTATATCAACCGACCTTTGATTAGCTGATCCCGATTTTCATATACCTCAACCTATTGACATTTTAATTCGTGCCGGTGCTTTCTGGAATATTTTAAACCTTGGGAAAATTAAATTAGAGGTTTGCGGCCTTATATTACATGATACACATTTAGGCTGGGTTGTAGTTGGACCTATGGAAATACTAATCCATGATAAATCGATTTGTAACTTAAGTAAAAATATTTCGCTTCAGAACCAACTTGCAGAATTTTGGGAAGTTGAGGAGGTCGAATTAGAAAGGGTTTGGTCGGCCGAGGAGCAATCATGCAGAATCTCTTGGTCAGTCACGCGAGGTTGCGTTAAAGCGTTTTTTATCATTAGACCGAAATCTAGTAGCCAACATAGAGTTATACGATTTATATAAGGAATTTTTGAGGGTTTATGAACAATTGGGTCATATGACCGATATCATTGATCGAAAAAATTACTTTCCCGAATATTATATGCCTCATCATGGGGTGCTAAAGGAGTCCAGTAGTACAAGTAAGCTCAGTGTCGTTTTTGACGCGTCGCGTCATGCCTTAGGGTACCTCCATAGTGCACCGCTTCTCGCTTCTCGTTTTTAACCTGCTTAATCACCTTTGGCGCTACCATTCCTTTATAAATTTTTTATCGCTAGTCTGCCGTAATGTAGCTACTGCTTACAAAATTCGTCATATTTATGAAAGTTTATTTAAACACTTGAACTGTTTGAAATTGTTAGGCGAACCTACGGACTATTGGGATACGTTATTAATTTTTATTGTAATAAATAAATTGGGTAAGTACACGGTCCGGGAATGGGAAAAAACAAAACCTAGTTATGATGCGATTACTTTAGATATATTTAACGAATTTCTAAACAAAAAAAAACGTGCAAATGTATTATAAACATTAGAAATGCATTCTGGTCAATCAGTTGTTGAAGACAAAAAGTTCGAAACAAGAAAACCAAATCAAAATTTTAAGACAGGGAAAAATTATATAAATATAAATTTTACAGATAATGCAGAAACTTCTGAGATTAATAAGATGAAACGCACTTGTTCAATTTTAATCGAGATCATAGCATGTTTTATTGTCCGGATTGTTTGCAATTAGGGGTTAGGAATCGAATAGTTAAAGTTAAGGAATTTAAGTTATGTTTAAATTGCCTCAAACGAAACCATGCGGCCAAGTAGTGCGAGTGGTCTGGCTGTAAGCACTGTGGAGGTAAACATAATAGTATTCTGCACGAACAAAAAGAGGAGATTACTTCTAGTCCTAGTAAAGGGAGAGATTCAGATGCTTATGCAGCAAGTTGACAATGCGAATCTTGAAGGCGAGATAAACACTACGTATTGTGGAGTAGCTACTAATCAAAACGCCCTTTTAGCTACAGCTAGAGTAGCTGTATATAATAAAATAAATACTCAGCAAAAACAGTCTACGCACGAGCATTACTTGATTGTGGAAGACAGTCTTAGTTTCATAACCTCAGAATTATGCAACAAATTAAAGTTGCCAAAATTTAAAGTGAATTTAGCCGTTGCTAGTATTAATAATAAATTATCATACTCAAATTATAAATGTGAAATATTTATACGTACGTAGTGAAATATGGCAATATTGACGTAAAACAATTTGGTATACCAACCGACCTTTGATTAGCTGATCCCGATTTTCATATACCTCAACCTATTGACATTTTAATTGGTGCCGGTGCTTTCTGGAATATTTTAAACCTTGGGAAACTTAAATTAGAGGTTTCGGGCCTTATATTACATGATACACATTTAGGCTGGGTTGTAGTTGGACCTATGGAAATACTAATCCATGATAAATCGATTTGTAACTTAAGTAAAAATATTTCGCTTCAGAAACAACTTGCAGAATTTTGGGAAGTTGAGGAGGTCGAATTAGAAAGGGTTTGGTCGGCCGAGGAGCAATCATGCAGAATCTCTTGGTCAGTCACGCGAGGTTGCGTTAAAGCGTTTTTTATCATTAGACCGAAATCTAGTAGCCAACATAGAGTTATACGATTTATATAAGGAATTTTTGAGGGTTTATGAACAATTGGGTCATATGACCGATATCATTGATCGAAAAAATTACTTTCCCGAATATTATATGCCTCATCATGGGGTGCTAAAGGAGTTCAGTAGTACAAGTAAGCTCAGTGTCGTTTTTGACGCGTCGCGTCATGCCTTAGGGTACCTCCATAGTGCACCGCTTCTCGCTTCTCGTTTTTAACCTGCTTAATCACCTTTGGCGCTACCATTCCTTTATAAATTTTTTATCGCTAGTCTGCCGGGGTGAAACGAGAAGCGAGCAGCGGTGCACTATGGACGTACCCTTACGTCTACAGGTTTATCGTTAAATGACATACAAATGACTGGACCTGTTATTCAGCAGGATTTATTGTCGATTATTTTGCGGTTCAGGACTCGCTCTGTTGTGATTTCAAGCGACATAAAAATGATGTACAGACTAGTGTTTATAAGTAATGATCAGCGCAAGTTCCAAAAAATCCTGTGGCGATTTATGGATATGGAACTAACATATGGAACCACAGCGGCTTCGTTCTTGGCCATACGTTGTTTGCATGAAATAGCCAATGAATGTAAAATTGAGCATTCTAAGATTGCTAAGATAATAAGAAATGATATGTATGTTGACGACCTACTGTCATCGGTTGATAGCAGAGATGAAGCTCAATATATTTGTAAAAACATTTCTCAAATATTACTTAAAAGGGCTTTCGAGCTTAGAGAATAGAAATCCTAATAAGGGACAAAATAGTAAAACCTTAGGTTTGTCGTGGGATTGTAATGGCGATATACTTACATATAAAATTTAAAATTGGAATAACTTGAATTCAATTAATATAAATAAACCCGTAATTTTATCTCGTATTTCCACTGTCTTTGACCGCCTAGGGCTGATAAGTCCCTGTATTATAACGGCGAAAATTTTATTACAAAAACTTTGGGCAGACAAATTGACTTGGGATCAAGAAGTTCCTGCAGGAACTATGTATATGTACATATCAGAGAATTTTGGTTAGAATGGGTATCTGATTTAAACGTATTAAACGAAAATAAAATTCCTGGAAACGTGGTGATAGAGAATCGTGTTGATATTTCAATGCATGGATTTGCGGACGCAAGTATCACAAGTTACGGAATACATTGTTTCAAAAAATATATCTGGCGCAGTCATATCGAATTTGCTGTGCGCGATATCAAAAAGTTGACCCAGTAAAGCCACTAACGATGCCTAGACTGGAGTTATGCGCAGCTTTAATACTAGCTCGCATAATTTCTAAAGTTTTAAAATCATTGAACATAACCTGTTGGTCAGATTTGACCATAGTGGTTAAAAACAACACCAAATCTATTAAAACCGTTTGTTTAATAGATTTATAGGTGAGATACAAAACCTTACAAATAATTTTGTGTGGAAACATGTCGCGACAAACCAAAACTCGGCGGATATCGTGTCGCGAGGGTTAAGCGCTTCGAAGTTAATGGAATCAGGTATGTGGTTTCTCGGGCCAACAAGGCTAACAGGTAGTCCTCATGACTGGCCTAATATTGATATTTCTAAAGTCGAATTGCCAGAAGTTAAAAGCGTAATGTTGATTTCATCAAGGCCAATGATAGAATTCTGTTTTGACAGATTTTCATGCTTAAACTGTTTAAAACGCACTTTTGCTTGGATTTTAAGATTCATAAGAAACTCTAAATTAAAACCAGAATTCAGAAATTTTTCTTTTCAATCCGTAGACGAGTTAAATAAAAGCATGAACTTTTTAATAAGAATTTCACAACAAGAGTCATTACAAGGTGATTATGAGATCAGAATCAGTTACCTTCTAACAGCAAAATATTAAGTTTGCATCCATTTATTGACTCTGACGGCATTTTACGCGTCGGGGGTCGCCTAACGAATTCAGATTTTCCATTTTCGAAACAGTTTCCGATTTTATTGTCATCAAGTCATCATTTGACAAAACTAATACTCGAATCCGAACATAAACGATTACTTCATGCTGGTCGACGTATCACAAGGAAAATTGTAAAAATTGCGTTATTTGTTCAAGGTGCAGCGCCCAAGGGATTCAACGCTTTATGGGCAATATACCGGAGTCTCGCGTCCGACCGTTGTCGCCCTTTACAGTGGTGGTGGTAGATTATTGTGGACCGTTCAATATGAAGGATAAAAGGGGGCGTGATTGTAAAGCCGTTAAATGTTGGTTCTCCCTGTTTGTGTGCTTTAGCATCCGCGCTATACATTTAGGGCCGGTATTTGAATGTCACCTTAAGGTACAGAATAACCTTAGGTCATCCTTAATACAAGTTTAACCGTATATCAAAGTTCCCTTAACCTAAGGTGAACCTTAAAACACACCTTAAGGAGCAGATCTTTAAGGGCGAGGTAATCTTCCACTTAACGCGTAAAGTGCCACTCAAATTAGTTTAAAATATTGTTACAGATGGCGCATTTTGACATTTGATAGTCATAACGGCGTTTATTTGACATGTGATTTCACTTTTGTTTAAAGTTTAAACGTGGTTTGTGGTTAAAACTTTAAACACTCTTCTGATTTACGTTATAAATTGTGGATTGTGGATATTTTGTGCTGTTTTTTTGTTGAATTGGCGTTATTGTATTTGGTCATTAAAGGTTAGTATACTTTGTTTAACATCTTTCCCTAAAGCAATTTATGTCATTCTTATTATAAAGAGATTATTACTTATTGTTAACTCAAATGAAGCATCAATTTTTGTTACAGTTTGAAATATGGAGAAAGTAGCGAAAAGGTGCCCAAATTTCACGGCAACGGAGTGTACCCTTTTGACCCATCTGGCGAAGAAATATGTTTCGGTTATCGAAAACAAAAAAACTGATTCAGTTACTTGGAGGGAGAAAAAGGCCTGTTGGGAAAAGATTACTTCAGAATTTAACTGCGTAAGCATTAGCGTTCGACGTACACCGGATAACTTAAGGAAAAAATGGGATAATATAAAAAGTACCGTAAAGGACAAAATGGCAGGACAAAGAAAATATGCCTTGGGAACTGGCGGAGGACCATCCCTACCTTCTCCAAAGCTGAATGATGACGAGAAAGACATTTTCGAAATTATTCAGCTACAAGTAACTGGCACAGAGTCATATTTTGATTCGGACCAAGACAGAGGTAATCTTTTTCTTATAAAATTTTCATATTTACACATTTAAAATTTGAATACGGTCATCGCTTTAATTAGTCCATGACTTTACTTTAATATAAAATTAGTATGTATTTTTCATCAGGTAATTCTCAGGCTGCAGATTCCGAGGCAAGTTCAGAAGTAAGAATAAAGGATGTAACTAATTTTATAACGAGTGAAGTCCCCGAGGTTGACAATACTAGCACATTGACAATCAAAATGCCAGAGATGTCACCACTGCCAGGATGTTCAAGTTGGTCGCCATATAGTCCAGCTCTTTTAAGGACTCCACGTGCACCACAACTCGAGGTTCGTACATAATAGTGGTATTGTAATAATTTTTTCTCCTTAAAACTATTATTGTTTTTAATGCATTAAAGTCTATTCTCTCCTTTTAAACAGAAGAACAGAACTGGTGATTCAAATGAGCCCTCCGTAGATAGCCAGGACGAACCACCCACAAAGGAAAACATTCTTAGACGGTACCGGAAAAGACCACACACGGGTACAGTTACCAATAAAGCCTGG
>MU192504.1:4915-28799 GCA_016904865.1 Pissodes strobi
TAATAATAATAATAATAATAATAATAATAATAATAATAATAATAATAATAATAATAATAATAATAATACATTTATATTGCCAAAAAAATACAGAAAGTACATTGGGTCGTCATTGAAAATACAAAAAAAGACAAGAATAAATACAAAAAAAATACATTAGTTAAGCAAATAAAAGAAAAAAAAATAAATGGAATAATATAATAGTATGGTAGATTACAAAAAGGAAAAAAAAAAACAGAATATTTAAGTCGGATACAGAAACATACAACACAACATGTCAATACAAAAAATGCATTTAAATTAAGTACAAATAATGTAAAAATATGTATATAAATAACAGTGTACAGACAACTACATGTATGAACAATAAAAAACAATTAAAGCACAAAAAACAATGAATAGCAGTAGTTAATAGATACAGCATTCTATTTACTTGTCAGAGTGGTAGTAAAAGTACCTGTACAAAGATTTAAGGCGAGCTAATGGTGATTTAGCTGTGAAAATCCATATATTCGTCAATCGTAAAAAATGCCTTAGTAGCAAGGCAATGTTTTACCTTGTTAGCAAATTTATCACCACGCATCGCCCTCAACCCATACGGCAACCCATTATAGAGCTTTACACAGTTGTAGAGAGCGGATTTTTTATAATGTGCGATTCTATGTAGAGGAATCTTAAGCAATTCACTACCCCTGGTATTGTGATGGCTTGTAGATCCTAGTCTCTCAAACGATGAGCGGTTACTATTGACGAATTGCAAGCACCTTAGTATATTATATGGATGGAAACGTCAAAATTTTATTTTGAGTAAAAATTCCTCTACAACTTTCTCGGGAGGGTAGGTTAAAAATAAGCCTTACTATCCGTTTTTGATTTACAAAGATACGGCTGCAGTGCGCGCCAGTTCTACCCCAAGAAACAATATTATAAGACATATGACTATATTACACTCCGAACGTTCAGCTATTTACATAACAAGTGATAACTAGCTTTATGTCATCAAAAAGTACTATATTTTCAGATAAGAATAATAGTTCCTCAAATTATCAGATCTTCCGAAAAAAAAATTGCGTCTTCTGCCAATCTATATGGGTTTTATAAAAACAAATATCCTTATTACTAGACTCTTAATGAAATAATACTATTATGACTATTACCTACCTTGAAAATTTAACAAAATATTTAATTCTTTTTCTTCGTCAACATTTAGAGTTCGCTTCCTCCTTTTCAGATTCCTCCTTTCCCTGAATCCCCTTTCAATGTTTATAAAAGTTTTTCACGCTGATACTGCACTTAGCGGAAATATTTGCCGATATTCTGCCCGCGCTACTGATGTATTATTATTATTTTTATAAAATAGATGAAGAATATCAGACTTCTCCTCGACCGTGTAAGGCATTTTGACTTTGGTAATTAGAATCAATGCATATGTTGACATGCAACAATGAATTCATTTCTTTTTAAAATCTAGACAGCGCGGCAATGAATGAATGATGGATGGATTTATGGCTACTATCGTTGATTTAAGAACCAATTCTATCAATCAACGCTACTACCAATTTACTTGACAGAGTTTGGCACGACACGGACTGATCAACAAACTGCCGCCTCTCTGCAGCTGGCTTGCCAGTTTTCTTAAAAACCGATTTCTGCCAGTTGCAGTTGATGGACACATCTCAGATACATTCACAATTAATGCGAGGGTGCCTCAGGGCTCAATACTTTCAACAACTCTGTTCCTCATCTATATTAATGACCTGATGACCGAAACCAATAATCCTGTTTACAGTTATGCAGATGACAGTACCCTTGTCTCCCAATTTAGAACAGAAAAACCTTTACCAGCGACTGAGAGTTATCAGCGCAGACAGAAGCAGATTACAACAATTAATCAAGATCTGGAGGAAGCTCAAACCTGGGGCGACGGAAATTTGGTCCAGTTCAATGTAGCAAAAACCCAACCAGCCACGTTTACCAAGAAAGCCAATACGGCGGACCCTGATATCACTATGACAAGATCGACCATTCCTTCATCCTCGTCAGACTACTGGGTGTATCGCTCAACAGCAATAAGTCCTGGCATAACCACGTTGCTAACATCACAATATCAGCCTCTCAGAAGCTTGGTGGCGCTATTTCTCAACAAAAACTGTATACAGCAGCTGCTCTTGCTCTACAAAGCGCAAGAACTCCCTAAAGCTGCTGGATTTCATTCAGAAGAGAGCTGTGCTTCTTGTCGACGACCTGGAATTGACCCGGGATCTGGATAGTTTGGAACACCGCAGACATGTGGTCGGGATATCACTGTTTTACAGATATTTTCCCAGGATTTGATCACCATCATCCTGCCTCCAGCAACGCTTCTCAGACAGTCGCGTCAGACGGCAAGAACGCACCTGTTTGTGGTACAATTGGAAACACCTAGAACTCCGCTTTACAAGGACTCCTTTGTCTGGCACACTGCATTACTCTAGAACTCACTCCCCAGGACATCTGTTTCCCCCTAATTACAACCTACATCTATTTAAGAACTGTGTCAATCAACATCTTCGCGCACACACCGCTTGTCGAGTACCATAGGAACTTCCTTTAAAAAAAACTTAATCAATATTGTTTTTAAAATTTTTGGTTGGTATAATCAATTAATTCTTAAATCATTCATCACCATTAAAGAGGGGTTGTAAACTTTATAATTAACCACTTTAATTAGTGGACTGTATCAAAATAGGTAGGTGGGGTTTTATTAAAAGGGTATAAATTGAAACATGCATTTTAGGTATCACGTACTTTAATAATTCAAGATTTAATTTACATTAAATATGATTAATATATACAATGACTTCTAACTACGTTCATGCTTCATCCTTTCATACATGAAACTAAACATTGTACATGAGGCTAACTACACTGGCCCGCAAAATTTACCGGACAAAGAAAATTTTGTTCAAATTCAATCCTAAATAACTTTTTCAGTATTGCATCAATTTTGATAATTTTTTGTCGGGTTTTAGGCGTTTTTATTGTTATCATTTCTTCATATCGAAGTTTCAAAAATTTCTAATGGATTTGCTATTATACAGGGGTTAATAACAAGTTGCATTTTACTCTAAACCTTGAAACACCCTGTGGAAAAAAATTGACAACTGTATAACGTGTTTTTGTGCGGGATTCTTAAGCCTCATCTTTTCTCAATAGCCCTTTTTTAACTCATGTCAATATCTCTACTCTAAAAAGAAAACACAAGGTTTAAAGGAAAATATGCAATTCATAACCAAAACAAAAATTTTTGTTTGCTGGCTTTGTTGGTTGTTATGACAATTAAGCATTTTTTGTGGCTTGACAAATACGTTCTTGTCAAGCGGCTGTCAACATTAGATTAATTTGCTCTGTATAGCATTTGTTGTGTTTTTGTGCGAGGTATGTTTTCAAGCTGTTCCGTAAACGATAACTGTTTTATAGTGACAAAAATTAATAATGAGACCAGAACAAGTAACACGCTTGTCGTTCCCCGCAGTACAGTATCCAATGCGATACAATGATTTGAGGAAACTGATTCGTACTCAAGAAGGCTTGGTCAGGGGAGACGAAGAATTATAAACGCAGTTAAAGATCGATTCCTTCGACTTCAAGTTCTCCGAGACCGCTCAGTTACTGCTACAGCTTTGGTTTGAAAATTGGCAGATGTTCATGGTACTTTGGTTTCATCGGATACTGTACGCAGAAGTTTGAAAGAACAACATTTAACATCTCGTGTACCTGCTACAGGCCCTCTGTTAGATGCACGTCATCGAAGGCAGCGCTTGGAATTTTCTCGAGCTCATGCAGATTGGAATATGGATGATTGGCAAAATGTTCTCTTCACAGACGAGTCTCGCTTTACAAGATATTCACCATATGGACGACAAAGGGTGTGGAGAAGGACTGGAGGATGATATGCTCAATGTTGTTTCTCTCCTAGAGTTCAATTTGGTGGTGTGTGGAGTGATGGTATGGGGTGGTATTTCTTTGGAAGCCCGCACAGGCCTTGTTGTGCTACAGAGAGGGAGCCTTAATGCTGATAGATACATTAGGGAGTGTTTGGAACAACATGTGATTCCTTATATGCCATTTATAGGAGAAAATTTCCTGTTAATGCAAGATAATGCTCGGACGCAGACAGCCAGAATAACTAGGCAATACTTCAACGATGTTGATATTCAAGTACTGGACTGGCCCCCAAGAAGTCCAGACGTGAATCCCATAGAACACATGTGGGACAAGCTAGGAAGAAGAATTAGGAAAAATTATGGTGAATTTCAAACTGTGGCTGCCTCAGAACATGCGCTGATAAACGAGCGGGAACAGATACCTCAAGACACGGTTGCTGCTTTAATTCAAGCAATGCCAGAAAGGATTAGAGTTGTTATTCAAGCTCGGAGGGAATTACTCGATTTTGATACAAATTTTGAATACCGATTTAGCCAATATTAATTGCTTTATTTTTGTTTATGGTTTTATGTTTATGGTTAAGAATTGCATAGTTTCCTTTCAAACTTTGTGTTTTCTTTTAGAGTAGAGATATTGACATGAATTAAAAAAAGGACTGTTGAGGAAAGATGAGGCTTAAGAATAGCGCACAAAAACACGTTATATGGTTGTCAAATTTGTTCCACAGGGTGTTTAAAAGTTTAGAGTAAAATGCAATTTGTTATTAACCCCTGTATAACAGCAAATCCATTAGAAATTTTTGAAACTTCGATATGAAAAAATTATAATAAAAACGCCTAAAACCGACAAAAATTATCAAAATTGATGCAATACTGAAAAGGTTATTTAGGATTGAATTTGAACAAAATTTTCTTTGTCCGGTTAATTTTGCGGGCCAGTGTATTACTAAATGTCTAACAAAACTTCTTGATAATTTAATTTAACAAGAACTTCTTAATTCACTGAATTTAATCAACTTTATTTCAACTAACTGCTTTTCGTTCACACAAAATACCTTGTACTTTACGTCTTCTGCGATTCTCTCAACTTAACTTCAACAGGGATGTAAGACTTCGAACATTTGATTCGAATCCCGAGTACAGGAATAGATTTGTCTACTACAAATTTCCAACAGCTAATTTACCTTCTTCTATCATCAACAGGACAGACGCTACGAGTTGTATTGTCTCGAGAAAATGCGTTAAAACGCCCAAAGAGTCCTTAATTCAGTGTTGAAAAAGGAAACACAAAGTACAGCAGATATTTTCTAAATATATCTGCAAACAAATGAGAAAAACTACCAAATATCTTTATTTGACGTATTTTTGTTTACACAACATTGACGGAGACAAAGATATATTGAATTTAAACGGTTTAAAAACCTTTTCCTTTGACGGAGAATGAGAATGACAAATAGATTTCGAGCGATTATTGCATATAACGAAATCTATTCTACCGACAATTCAGGTTCGGACTAAGAAGTAACTGAAATACAATGACTGAATCATACCACGGACATACAAGGTGTTATAACCAAACTATACGGTGACAAACGATAAATTAAGACACATGTTGGGGTGTTTTCCCAACAATTTTAGGGCTCAATATCTCACGGCTTATCCAAACGTAGGCAAACTATATATTTTTGGAATTAGAAATGTGATCTTCCAACGCGTGAATCCATAAACAGAGTGTTTTATTTAACAAAAAATGATAGTTATGCAGAAATATAATATTTTCGATGTTCAATTGCCTTTTCTGATAACAAATTCTGAAAATATATACTAAAGCATAAATCTCTTGCCTCTAGAATTTTTTACCTACTTGTTAAATAACTGCTGTAAGTGGGGTGTGGACATACGAGGAATGACCTGTATGCGTGCAGGAGACTTTATCAATTAGTTATCGCGTATCAAAGCAAAATTGTCAAAAATCGCAAATTTTTGATGTAATAACGCGGAAAAGAAACATCGGATCGCCAAAATCAATTTCCGGTCGACGGTTCCCGAAAAACATGACAAATCTTAAATTTCCACTCGCAACCGTTTTCGAGAAATATAAAATTGACTCTGACTTTACTCGAATGAGCGATAGCCGAGCGTCACTCGTCGCGCATCAAGGATCAGCTTCTCAGTCCCTACCCAGAAAAAGGTGTACTGAAGTTTTCACTTAAAAAAACTGGAGGCTATTGAAATGTGGTGCTTTACACGTAGTCTATGACCTGCATGTAGATCATATTACCAACAATGAGGTACCTTGAACGAATGAGATTTCTTTCACTCATGAACAGCAAAACTGCTTAAACTGGTGTGTCTGGGAATCTTTGTGAAACACGAATTACTTTAAAGAGAAAAGGTCTTGGACCTGGAAGAAAAACTTGGCTCCGAACCTTGTTCTCTGTGACATTTAGAACCTTTCTCAGGACAGCAGCTGATAAACTTAGTCTTGCCATTTTGTCACCAATATTCGGAATGATTAGATACGGCAATAAAAAGAAAATATCTGATAGATGGTAGATTCAACTTCACAGCAAAAATTATTGCTAGTATAATCGTGATTGTTGAATCAGACGTGATATTTGGCGCGACAAAAGAAAGCGGTGAATATTGTATGGCATAGATTAGAAAGAATTCGTTGATCCAAAAAAGTGATCAATAATATTATTCAGGATTGTTCACATCATTAGCCGTCTACTAAAACTGCTAAAAATACCAAAAGAACGTGTTTTGGTCAAGTGATCCCTCTTTAAAGGAAAGTGGCTTAGACTAAAAAGTTTTAAAATTATCTTATTCTGAAAGTGAAAAATGCGATATCTTCCAATTATACCTCAGTATGTCATAGCCAATGCGAAAAACTTTGGTGATTCCTTGTTGAAAATAAAAGGTAATTTGTTATATAAACGTTAGAACCAAAGTTGACCATTAGGAAGATAGCAAAGATGGCAGAATTTTTTTTTCCTGAAAATGGAAAGCCAGGGAATGAAAACATTAAAGCCCGCTTTTGGAAATGTTTCTCAATTTTTTTTAATAATTCGCATATACATTCTTTTGTGTTTCCCAGAAAATGCATTGAACAAAATGGAAGACATCAATTTTTCGTTATTAAATGTTACAATTTTCGTTTGTAGCAAACATGTCTCAATGTGTGTAAAAAGTAGTTCCCCAAATCCAGCACATTGTATAAAGGGTACTTCCTTAAAAAAACGTGTGTGCTGTATTTCAGGAATGTGATACTCTAGCATAATGTCTGCATCCATCTTATTTTACTTTTTTACTATTTCCTTAATTGAGTAAAATAAACCGGATTATATCAGAACAGCTAGAAGCTGACCTCACCATAAAAGGATAATTGTTATTGATATACATATGATAGACAAAATTTAGCATACAATATCAGTTCAAAGGAAATTCAAAAATATTGCATTAAAAAATATATTTTCTTCGTTTCAGGGCTTACTATCATCTAATTCAGTATGCTGGTGGAACAACGCTCTAAATGGAGCAACCAAAAGTCTAATCTACTATGGATATGTTAATCCAGGAGCCTTATTGGTCGGATCTGAACCATGTGCACTAGAAGTAATCAGGAATGCTTGGGCGAGGAGGGTACTGCAGCCTCCTCCAGGCTACCAAGTTGTAGCTTTAGGTAAGTGTTTCATTTCTGTATATATTTTTTAAAGTCTACATTTAAACTCTCAATACCTTTAAGCAACGTCACTTTTTAGCGTTTGAAGCAGTCGACGATCTTAAGTTCTCCATGTTTCCAATTTTTAATGCGGTTCGTTTTGTCATGCTTCCTCTATTTAACCTATTTATGTTCAGAAGTAGGGAAGTTAAAGAAAATTAATTTCCTTTTAATGGATATGTCAATACCCTACCAGATTCATAAAAAATATAAAAAAAGATCTACCTGTCATATTTTTTGACGTTTGATGTGCTTCGGAAGTTTAAAATAAAAAACCAATTTAAATTAAAAAAATTGTATTTAAAAAAAAGAATTTAAGACTATTTATTGAAAAGTTATTGATGCAATGTGTCAAAACATTATCATGAAGTGGAACGTTGCATGACTCGCAAGATTAGGTAGTTTTGTATTTAGAGACTTCACATCTGCGTCGAGCTTGTTGCGTAAGAATAATATGAGGACCGCTATCCGTCTCCAACTTCGGTGTCACAAGCTGAATTTTTTAGGGATAGAAGTACATGATAAGGTAACCCTTATTCCGGAGGTAATACAAAATTAGACTGTGCAAAAGGGCACTATCATCAAAAATCGACATATTGATACCACCGTATAGGGAAAAACATAGTTATTTTTTGGTCCAAACCACAAAAAGGTCTTTGTAGGGAGTATTTTTTATAATTATTGAAAAAAAAATCATTTCCGTTAGCCCTTATGGCCTAAAATAATTTTAAACGCAAATATCTCGGTTACATCCTGGCAAAAATTTGGTTAACAAGTGGTCTTTTTTAAATAACATTCATTTGACAAAAAAGGAAGGCCTAAATGAGAAAATACTATTCTTTATAAAAGTTTCGCCTATGTCTTGACCAGGTATTAGAGTAAATCTCATATTTTATTGCTTGTAAACTAACAATGATATAACAATAAATAATGAGAGACGTCATGGGTTTACGCCGTGCCGCGCCATAATTAATTTAGACCGCCGGGCCAGATGCATCATTCATAGTCTATCTTTCTCTTCGCCTTCACGTTTAGCATGCTTTGTTTCTCTCTGCGTGCTGGCAGATGCAACACATATAATATATGATTATAGATCCATTAAGATTTGTTTTATTTTATTTGTGTTATAAAACTTCTATATATTGTATATCTGTTTTCATGAAATAATTATTAAGTTTATGTGTTATATATAAAGTACCTATCTAGTAAATTTGGAAGAAATATAGACATTTTTTGTGTTTTTATTATATAGGTATACATACTGAAACTTACCGACCCCCAATCTATGTATTACCTTCTGAAACTCGGCAGTCAGACACGTGATCGTACAATTTTTTACAAACCTATTTCGACCCATCCTTTACGTTGTGTATTTAGTAGCTCTCAAGTTCTTTAGAGTTTGGAGCCGCAAAAGTCGTTTGTGCTTTTCTTTGTTGGGAACTATTGTTTCCTTTTCTTCCTTATCTTAGCAATTAATACACCAAGAACATTTAATACATTTATTAAATAAACGGAACTAGTCAGCACATGTTAACATAAAACAAATCTTAATAAATGATGAAAGAACATCTTACTTTTCTTAAAGTTCAGTATGAACATAGGTAAGAGGTCATTTTGTTAAACTCTAAATATACTTAATTATGCCACCCTCATAACTTGTAGTAACATCCAAGACAGTAGTACTTAATATGTACCATTTTTAATTCACGAATCAGTTCACCTATTAATATATTAGTTCAGAGCAATTGGATGTGATACCTGTCACTTATCACATACAACACGCCAGCTATAGTTTAGGTATAACTTAACGTCTCAATGCTAACATATTATTGGCGAATATTTAATTAACGAATGTTTTTTTTTGTGGGCGTGGTACGTTGTACCTGACAATTATTGCATTGTTCTCTTCTCATAATATTGTATTAGTCCAGAACTTAAAGAAAAACGGTTATGATAATAACGAAGATTTTAAAATGGGAAACAAGTCAAGCAATATAATTAAACACCAAGCAAGCTGAAAGACAACGGTCCAGGAGCGGACACACAGTTCCTAACAACTCCTGTCGGACATCCATGGATTTTGTCAATTAATCATCGACTTAACTCGTTACCCTCTCTACAACCTATCGCTTCAATGCCAATACATTATTATTCGCGTGTACGTAGCTCTGCATAGTCCCATTCATTCAGACATCACACAACAACGTACAATTCAAATTCAACCAACTATCGCATCATACACTCGGGATATTCAGTTGTACGCAATTAAATAATTAAAATTTCGGGAGTACGGATCTTGCCTGCGGCAATCCGTACTATTTACTATTTTGTTCTTAACCAGATGACTTCGATAGAAGGTACCCTTCAAAAATCATCGTGCCCATTAACTCTCGTTCACCAGATGTCCTTAACTTTACTACAAGAATGAAACAAGTGCTAGTGACCTATTTAACAGCTGTGAATTTCGGAAAACATTTGAACTTTCGATCGATTATTGTCTGTCTAGACTTTTTAATTCTTTTATATTTGGTGAGTGTGACCAGGATAGCATTAAACGTGACCAAAATTTATAGAACCCATTTTTTTCTTGATATAATTACCCTTCCCATATTCGTGTAATTGCACTTACCTGGAAGAATTTGGTTAGCTGATTTTTCTCCCCCAGTCCTCTTAGCCGTTCCCCGAGTATTCATATTTGCTGATTTGTTATTGTTGTTGAGTTTCACAGGCGAACCCTTTAAAAGAATAAATTTTAGAATACTCATCTTGGAACAGGAAAATTCGATATCAATAAAATTGAGACCCTCCGTGAACCTTTCAGAATTCTCAATTTGTCAATGGTAATATCAGTCACTCCCCACATCGTACACCGTTATATAAGGTTCGGCGTTAGAATTTTTGTCACAATACTGAAATTGTTAGTGCATTACTCCATGGAACATTAGATGGTCAACATCGTACACCGCTATATTAGGTTCGACGTTTAAACGCATCAAAATACCATAAAAAATGCAACAACAATGTAGCTCGTATTGAATTTCCGCTAAGGTCTTGCAAAGCAAGCACCGTACACCATCAGAGGTTCGGACGCTATAAAAATTGCAATACTCTATCGGAAAGTTCAATATCAGCATTAAATATGGTAAATTGATTTTTTTTATATTTTGAAATAAATTTTAATTTCCCCTAATGTTATTAATTTTTTCCTCCCACAAACTTGCAATCCAGCACCGGACACCGTCAGGCTCGGACGCTGTAGATTCACACGCCCCCTTGAGAAAATACCAATAACCAACATTCCACTTTAATTATTTAAAATAGAGTTTAAAATTTAGAATGAATTTCAAGAAATTATTAAATTCCCCTAATGTTGCTTATTAATTATTTCCTCACATAGACTTGCAATCCAGCACCGGACACCGTTAGGTTCGGACGCTGTAGATTAACACGACTTTTTTGAGAAAATATCAATAATCAACATTCCCCTCTAATTAATTTAAATTTAGAATTTTCCAGTTCAAGAAATTAATTAGTGGTCGAGCAGAGTTTCGTTCGTACCTTTAAAAGAATAAATTTTAAAATAAAATTCAATGCTGTCGGTTGGCTTTTTATATGGAGTCTTCCCCTGTATCCAGCCAACGTCACGCATCTCCCCTTGCCTTTTACTTGACTTACGGTATCTTCACCCTTATTGCGTGGCAATATAGGAACCTAATTCCCTTATCAACCTCAAGAATTTTAAGTGGTTGTAGCGAGCGCATTGTAAGCCCATGACTTTGCTTGTTTAAGCCCCGTTAAAATTTACCATTGGAATATTATTATATTATATGCATATTGTATGTATATTAAATCTATTTTACTGAAACTTATTTGCCTTGCTGTGTTTGTCCTTTTTTTTAAAGAATCATTTGACCCTAGTCTGACACTTTTCACTACATCTGTTTCAGGTGGATATATCTGGGTAAGTTGTAAGTTTTTGTTTAAAATTTTAGTTACCGAAGAATCAGAGAGCAAAAATAGGGATGATGCTAAACGTCGCCAAGGCAATATGCTTGTTGATGCAACAAACAGGGTGCCTGGAAATTAGAGGTCATGACTGATACCAAAGACAATACTAGTATTCTCTTTGCTGATACTTAGGCCGCTTTCGTTTCAGTATTTCTAAAGGGTGAATAGACCTCAACGGATCAGTTCAGATCATTGTTTAAAACGAACGCACACAAGAGAGAAGTACGTTATAAGTAGTGTTTGACTCAGGATCAAAGATTATTAAATGGTTCATTTTCCTTGTTTAGAAAATTTGTACTAATCTTTAAAATTATTTAAATAATACAAACAAAAACAAGAATTTTGAACGACAGTATTGACACTAGTGACAGCTGCCCCGAAATTGTGCTGAATGATCTTAAAAATAACCAGGGTGTTTGTGGGTGCAGAGGGTTATCGATTTGAGTAGATCTGTTCAGTTCACTTGGCTAAAACGAACGCACTTGATCTGAATGGTTCACCCTCGAGCTACCCAAAAATGGTAAAGAATATCATATTGTAATCTACTAAAATGCATAAGCTACTAAACAAATATCACCCTGTCGCAAGTTTGAACTTGAACTTGAAGATTGTTATATAAACATTAAAGGCAAACTATAAACAACGCGAGCAATCAACGGGAGCGACTTTGAACCTTATGCATGCAATGATCATCACTTTGTTTCATATAAATACGCTACCGAATCCTCAGTTCGGGAGACATTGATCTCACCTCCAGCTCCCAAGGTTAGTCATTTGACGACTGCCTTCTGGGTTCTATCCGCTCCTAGAGTTAGTCATACGACTGCTTTAGGTTCAATTCCTTTCCTACCAAACCTGGTACCGGTTAGCCACTTGACGACTGCTAGGACCAGGGGTTGCACAACCTCCATAGTAAAGTCTTGACAAGAAGTTTGTCAGAGTGTTGAGAAAGACAAGTGTCTAAATAGTCAGTTAAAAAGTTTAGTGAAAGCTCTTAGTGCTCTTAAATAAAACCCAGCCCTTAAGAAAAACTATAAATTATAAGACAGTAAACAAAGACATATAAACAGTACCTCAAATCGAGAAAACATGCGCACCGTAGTAATCGGGTATAATAGAATCTCATTTTCTCTGACCAATAATTGTTGTTAAAGTTTTATCGTTAATACATTGTTATTGTTATAAACTAAACGTGCTTACTTTATCATCTCTTCTTACCCCACGTGACGCGATCCCGGTCTACCTCAGTTACCCCCCGGCACGCTAAACAAGGCGTGTCCTCACGAGTAGAACATACAGTGGTAGATTAAAGGAAGCATTGAGACCCCGTCATTGTATTAATCGTGACGAGGCTCTTCTCTGAGAAGTTATTCTTTAAATAAAACGAGCTACCCCAAAAATTACTCGTGACAATATAAGTCTTGCGGTACTTTTTCTCTTCGCTTCAATATTTCTTTTACAGGAATAACTAATACAGCATAGCCTGTGCCAAATTACTTCGTCGCATTTATTACTAATTTTAGCATCTGAAATGACTTTTTGTATTGTTTCATTAATAACATCAATACTGCATCGAATCTTGTTTGCCACAAGAAAAGTAGAAAAAGTTCTTTCTGTCGCCCTAATTAACTTGCCTTTATTATCATTGCATATAAAGACTTCGGTCTATTTCGAACATAAAAGAGACATTTCGCTTTCTGAACTTGAATCCGTTGTGCTGTCCATTCTAATTTGATTTCTGTTAAAAAAATATGCAATATTGTATAAATAAATAGGTATCCTTCAAAAAAACAAATTATGAAAAGTCATTGCTTAGGGTCGTAAGTATACATGACAAATTAATATTCTTTGTTCCAATTTTATTTTATTCCGAGTAGGCTATGACTGGATTGTTGATAACAGTACCCAACAATATAAATAAGTATCAGTCATGGCCTACTCAGGATAAAATAACTTGGAACATAGGATTTTTGAATGAAATTTCCCTCGGCCTCAGTGTAAAACATGAAATATGCAATTAAAACATTGACATCTAATTTCCAGGCACCCTGTTTGTTGCATCAGCAAGCATATATTGACTTGGCGCGACGTTTAGCATCATCTCTATTTTTGCTCTCTGATTCTTCCGTAATTAAAAATTTAAACAAAAACTTACAACTTACCCAGATATATTCACCTCAAACAGATGTATGTATATCTATATAATAAAAACGCCAAAAATGTCTATATTTCTTCCCAATTTACTAGATAGGTACTTTATAATATGTAACACATAAACCTATTAATTCTTTGATAAAAACAGATATACAATATGTCAGATTGCAGATTGACACCTAACAAGAAGTTTTATAATACAAATTAATTAAAACAAAACTTAATAAGTCTATAATCATTATATGTGTTGCATCTGCCGGCACGCAGAGAGAAACAACACATGCCAAAAGTGAAGGCGAAGAGAACGAGAGACTATGAATGATGCATCTCGCCGTCTGAATTAATTATAGCGCCGCGCGGAGTAAACCCATGAGGTATCTCATTATTTATTGTTATAACATTGTTAGTTTACAAGCAAAAAAAAAGGGAATAGTATTTTCTCAGTTAGGCCTTCCTTTTTTGTCAAATGAATGTTATATTTAAAAAAGACCACTTGTTAATCAAATTTTTGCCCGGCTGAAACCGAGATATTAACGTTTAAAATTATTTTCGGCCATAAGGGCTAATGAATATGATTTTTTTAAAAATAATTATAAAAAAATGCTCCCTACAAAGACCTTTTTGTGCTTTGGACCAAAAAATAACTATGTTTTTCTCTATACGGTGGTATCAATATCTCGATTTTTGTCGATAGTGCCCTTTTGCACAGTCTAATTTTGTATTACCTCCGGAATAAGGGTTACTTTATCATGTACTTCCATCCCTGAAAAATTCAGCTTGTGACAAAAAAGTGGGGGAGGTAAATCGTTTTCTAGAGCGAATATATTAACACATACATTCTACTACTACAAGTTATTGGATTTTTGACAGTTATTCTCTTTGGTCCTGAAACTGTACTTCTTTCTCCATGAGACAACAGCAATTTTTGGGAAACTTTTCTCCTAAATGGAAGGTTATCTTCACTGTTTGTCTCGAGACAAAACCAGGCATTTGAAACGGCAACAACAATCATCCAAAATAATATAGGTATAATACAGTGTTGTTTTGCTCTGAGCGCAATACGATAGTCATGATTATCCAGCTGATCGACACCTCCCATATATGAGTTGCACGGAGAATGTAATTACTAGACTGATAATTAAGGATATCTGAAAGCCTACAGGGGAGAGAATAAAGATCATATGAGTACGAGTTTCAACATATTTTTTAATAAATGATACACGTAATAGCGTATGCCCGGTGATATTATTTCCTAGGTCATCCTTCAAAGGCATTATAAAGATGCATATATGAACTCTGATTACTTTATGCATTTCATAAACCACATGAATATTTTGAAGGATAACGCCCCATTTACTACTTATCATGTAGGTTCATTTACGAAAGCTATTTTTAACTAAGCTAAACACCGCTATATAAAGCGGTAAATATATTAATTATTCTGCCTGATTTTATTAATAAAATGCAATTTACGGGCGTAGGAGTATTGAAACCGTTTTAAATGGTGACACTGTAAATTTTGCCGTTTTGAAAAGTATTTAATACGTTGGAGTTACTACCGTAAACATAATAAGAACGTTTTATATTTTTGATGGACATTCTGTAACCTGGGCAGGTGGAAGACGCAATGCTAACTAATTGCGTTCGAAATAAGGATGTCCGTGTATAAAAAAAATAATAAAAAACAGAAAAGAAGATCCTGTTACCTACAAAAAATATGTGAATTTGTACTCAGAAACAAACAAATCATGTGAGGTGGATTAACTACTGGAAATACTATATGCCGATGATGATATTGTCATCAAAGCAAGAGGAAAATTTGAGGGTACACTATGTGAACTAATTCAAGCTAGGAAGAGAGAACTCCCTAGAATGAAAGTTATCCGAATGCAGGGCAAAATGCTGGATTGAAAACTGAAATGGAATAAACACATTGAAGGAGTTGTAACTAAGGCTACGGCTGAAAGCTGGGGATGTAAACCAGAAATCCTGCGATGGATGATAGTAAGACCCACGGCAATGATAGTAAGACCCACTGTACTTTACGGGTCGATCGTCTGGTTCAAGGAATTGGAAAAGCAGAGCATAAAATCAGCTCTCAACAAAGTACCACGCCTGGGATGCATAAGCATAACAAGCGCAATGAAAACATGTCGAACAGAAGCAATCGAGGCAATTGTGGGTCCAGCATATCTGCCACATTGTTGTAGCGGGAGCAGCTAAACAAGCAATGGCTAGAATCACAAGAGAAGGAGCGGGCGAGGGAGGATGTCTTAGAAAGAGTGAGTTAATATCCCTGATAAGGCATATATCACTTCTTGGGCTCCCTAGGGATAATATAGTTAAAAGATACAATTTTGGAAAATAATTCACGGTCGTGATAAGATGTAGAGGAGAATGAAAAAAGAACACCACTTGCATTCTCGCATCGCACCAAAGTGCCATAATATGGTATATTACCCGGGGACCGGGGCCGGAGTAATTGGGCCAGGAACCAAATTCTCCGAAGCAATGGGAAAACACCCGGACATATTCCAGGTGGAAATTAATGCCATAGTTCAAACTCCGTAGAAACTATAGGAAAAATTTATAGTCCTTCGCAGAGATGCAACCGCGGAGATATTGAAAATGATGAATAAAATCGCAAAAATGTATTTTGTGTTGAAATTCAAATAGTTTCTAAAAGCATGGTTAAAAAAAGTAAAAATACAAACAAAAGTGTTTATAATATAAATGCATTTTTAACAATAATATTTAACATTATCATAATTAAAACAAAAATAAATAAAAAAAGGAGCAGATATGAAGACCTAAAAATTACTCTTCACTTTTAGAAAGGAAAATCGATAAATATATAATTAGCCATACCGTTACTGTAATATTTTTAACCTGTTCCGATTGGTTTTAGCCCGTTTTGGTGCTTTTAGTTATTTTTGTTACTTTTGCTTAGTCGTTCAATCAACTTTCCGTTAGTTTCGGTTAGTTCCAATTTATTTTAGTCATTTGAACCGACTCCGATACGTTATAATGAAATTTAATTTTTTTGGTTAGTTTTGGTTAGTCGCAAAAATTCGGATCGTTTTAGTTAGTTTTGACTTACTTTAATTTTTGTAACTTATTCCGATAAGTTTTGGTTAATTATTCAATCAGCTTACAGTTAGCTTTAGTTAGGTTTAAATTATTTTAGTAATCTGGACTGGTTCCGATACGTTATAACAAATTTTAATGTTTATGGTTAATTTTAGTTAGTCGGCAAAATTCGGTTAATTTCAGTTCGTTTCAACTTACCTTAATATTTTTAATCTGTTTTTGGTTAGTTTTGGTTAGTCGTTCACTCAATTTTCGGTTAATTTCAGTTAGTTTTAATTAATTTTAGTCACTTGAACCATTTCTGATACGTTATAACCAATTTTAGTGCTTTTGGTTATTTTTGGTTAGTCACCAAAATAAGGCTAAATTGAATTAATTTTAACTTACTTCAATATTTTTGATCTATTTCGATACGTTTTAGCCCGTTTGGGTGCTTTTAGTTACTTTTGGTTAGTTATTCAATCAATTTTCGGGTACTTTCGATAAGTAGTAATTTATTTGAGTCATTTAAACCGGTTCCGATACGTTATAACCAATTTAAACATTTTTGGTTAAATTTAGTTAGTCGCCAAAATTCGGTTAATTTGGGTTAGTTACTTATTTCAATATTCTTCATCTGTTCCGATACGTTTTAGCCTTTGTTGGTGTTTTGGATTACTTTTGATTAGTTTTGGTTAAATATTCAATCACCTTTTGGTTAGGTTTAGTTAGTTTTAATTTATTTTAGTCAAATGAACCGGTTCCGATATATTAATGATAGAGTGTACAGAGCTCTGTCCTGCCAGAAGCGCTTCTGGAAGTCCTTTGTACAGGGTGTCCCAAATTCGAGCTTCATCATTGGGATCTCGGAAACTAGAAGAGATACGAGGTCGGTTAAATGGAGGCAAAGTTGCGCAGTTTGATGCTGATCAAAATGCCACCTTACAAGTTTAAAAATTCCGAATACTTCCGAAGATTTTTGGAAAAAAACGAATATTCGCGATTTCATTTTTATTTTTTTATGACTCTATTTCAATAGATATAACAAAATAAATTTCACATTTCCATTGCTACTTTTTCTGTTCTTCAAGATGGTATTATCAGATTGTCAAGCTGACGTTTCGTCTTTGAGCTGCCATCATCAATTTTGTTTCTTTAAATACGGCCCTGGATTTTTTATTACGGATATTAAGAGCTTCTAAGGTCCCAAAACCAATGATGTAACGCACTTATTCGAAAAATTCATATTAGTGACATTTTCCATAAGAACTCATTTGTTAGACAGAGACAGAAAATATATTTTTAATGAGATTAAAAACAATAGCCTTTTTTGACGCATTAACGCCTTGCATAAAGGAAGCTTAAAAACCAACATGAGAAGTAATAAATAAATAATATAATTATTAAAGTGTCAACCCTCAAACCAGGCTATATTTTTAGCAGTTTACCCAAGTAAATAGTTGTGTGGGATTAGATTTGGAACAAATAATAAATATCACATTCTCATTGTTGTATCGCACTTTTTCGAAAATATCATTTTAATGATTTTCTGGTAAGATCTTACCAAAAAACTGTTTTCTGTCTCTCCCTAACACATGAGTTCTTATGGAAAATGTCACTAATATGAATTTTTCGAATAAGTGCGATACATCATTGGTTTTGGGATCTTAACAGTTTTTAAAATCCGTAATAAAAAATCCAGGGCCGTATTTAAAAAAACAAAGTTGATGATGGCAGCTCAAAGACGAAACGTCGCGTCGGTTTGAAATTCTGATAACTCCATTTTGTAGAATAGAAAAAGTAGCAATGAAAATGTGAAATTTATTTTGTTATATCTAGTCAAATAGAGTCATAAAAAAATAAAAATTAAGTCACGAATATTCGGTTTTTTCCAAAAATTTTCGGAAGTGTTCGGAATTTTTAAACTTGTAAGGTGGCATTTTGATCAGCATCAAATCGCGCAACTTTGCCTCCATTTAACCGACCTCGTATCTCTTCTAGTTCCCGAGATCCCAATGATGAGGCTCGAATTTGGGACACCCTGTACAGAGACACTCGTCCTTCTAGCAGGACATCTTTCCGCTCATAAAATTAGCCTGCATGCAGAACCGAACGTCCTTCCGGCAGTACAGGAGCACGAGTAAAATTTAAACAAGTGATCTCATCGTCTCAATTAAAGAATGTCCTGCTGGCAGGAGTTATATTTAGCCATATTTGTACTTCCAGAAGGATGCCCGCCCGGAACAAGAATTTCAATAAAATTAAATTCAACATAAAATTTAAATCGTAGGTATTTATTTTAAAAATAAAGTTCTTTTCATTGAATAAGAAAACATAAAAGCTCTCTGAAAATTTAATGAAATTAACATATAGTAATGAATGAATTTTTCATTAGCTTTTTTAACATAATACATAACAAAACAAAATAAACTTTATATAATAATTATTGTAACGAATGTTCTGGATATTTATATTTTTCAGGCTGGTATACCATGTTGAATATGATATGAAAAACAGTTTCTTCGAGTAGTTGGGGAACACAATACTGCTCGATTTCCACAGGCACTACATCTGTAACTTGACTTTTGCTGCACGAGTCTTACTCTACTGCACTTGCTTTGCACCCTTTTTCGTTCATCTTCCTTACTTAGGGCAATGAGAGTATGTTCTCCAGGTAGCCAATCTTGTCTAGGAAGTAGCGGTGGTTGGTTATGCATTTGCCGCACAGCTGGAGGAATTTCTGCTGCAGCGCCTGTCCACTGATTATTTATAAGTTGTAATGCCAGCGCTTCGGTGGAATCGGCATGCTTTTTGGTATAATCTCTTCTGAAATATTTATAAGCCAAAAAGGCGTTTGCCTCTATAATACCAAACATACTAGAAAACATTCTATGCTGCCACTTCTGAGCATTCCATGTTGTTTCCAGAGCTAAACCACTTTGGCGGATATGATTGTGGATATCGACTGCTGGGGCACCATTAAAATAATTCTCCACTAGCTTCACTCTTTCTACTTCTTTGATAATTGTTTCCCCCTTGCATCTGTTCTTTTCTTTCTCGCGGGCTTACCTAGTAGGGTTGTACTACAGGAACCAATGAATGTGTGTACTTTCTTGTCCTTCCAAGCAACACATGTTAGTTTGATGTGTGGTTCTGCGATCACAGTGATTGCTGATATAAACTTGCCCCTTTCCTGTGGACAACGTACATTTGCTTCTTGCATTGGATAATTCCGAGTTGCTGTTTTTACAATCCCTAAGAAATACAGCCCTCTCTTATTGAGCTCCATAGCTGTCTTAACAGAAGCAAACCAAGAGTCACCTACTACAATACGCCCAGATCCATGCCAGGGACGCGTAAGCCTGAGAGTCGTTGCAGTTCCGGCACCCAATTCCCGTTGCCATTCTTTTTTCTGTATTTCCTCTTTCCCTTCGTTTATTTCTAGACCTATCATGATCCCAGACTGAACATCAGCAATGGTTTTGCATTCGCACCCGACGCCTTTTGGTTTTCTTTGGATTTTTATTACAACTGGCATACCATCTCTTTCGTTGTGAAGGCCTTTCCCATACCATGAAAACATCGATTCGTCGACGGTAATTTTGTAACCCGGGGTGAAAATATCGTTCCATTTAGAATTTGCCATATCGAAGAAAGCTCTCACTTGGTACCATTTTCTTCATTGTTCACTTCTTCAGCAGTAGGCATAGCAAACGCGAGGCAGTTTATAATCTCCTCGAATCGATGTAATCCCATCCCAAATCTCTGGCCAAAGGCAGGCGCTGGAAATAAACTAGGCTCGGTGTTCCAATAACTTCGCTTTTTATGCAATTAATCAACAGTCATTGCATACATAATCTCCAAAGCTTTGTACAGCTCGCCTTTGGTTACAGCTCATCGGCGTTCTCGCAATCTTGCGTTGGTGCTTTGGATAATTAGGTCTATATCTTCAAACGGAAAAAAGCCAGCCAAAAATCGAACTCGGACATATGTACGGTATTGTTATTAATATGTAATTGGGGTTTGTACTGCGTATCCTTGAAAATGGTCACTGTTTCTCCCAAAATCCAAGTACAGTCGTGCGCTCTAACTTGATTATGGTCATCACCATTGTAAACCGCAGGGTCCGCAGGTTCATCAAATTCCACTTCAGTAGTGGAAACTTCGTCGTAATCAATTGAATCTGGGCCACTCGACGAAGAAGAAGAAGATAGTGAACTGGGGTGAGGCTCATCACTGTATTCCGGTACTTTGTTATCAGTCATTTTGCGTTTACCTTTGTTGACATATGTCTGCAATGGGACGTTCGGTTCGAGTGCCTCTATAAAAGAAAAAAATAAACTGAAATTAATGTCTTATACTGCATCAATGAATTTCAAAAAACAGGTAGGTAATATATAAAGAGGTTACATATATATCTTGACACCCATCTACAGACTTTGTTTATCAATATATCAAAGAATATTTTAATTAAAAAATTTAAAGAAAAATGCTAGTTACATTTTTAAATGAAACACAAGTTCGTATTTAGATCAGCCGCTTTTGCATTATTTGTAATAAATTAGAAAATTACATGTTTTCCATTTAGTTCTTTTAGCACGCGGTAAATTTATCCTGGCTCTAATGATGTATAGGTAACTAAAAAATGTTAATTAGGTTTTTCTTTTAAAAATTTTATTAAATAATATAATACAAGACTGGTTGATCCAAATTCCAAGTTATAACACGTTTGAATTAAAAAAAAAATCATGATAAATAATAAAGGGGGTTTCCATTATAAAAAAATGCATGTTGTACTTTTCAAAATTTTAAAAAAGCTCCTACAACTTTTGTTGTACCAGCTCACTGGCTATCATAACAATGATTTACGAGCCGGTAGCCACAAGCCCAGCGCCCGGACTTAAACCCTTATTTCTCAAATATCGCAAAATTCGATTCATCCAATGTCGAATATAAACGAAAACCACGTACCTACTTGTTTCTCAATTACAGATATGCAAAAAAACGTACTTACCTTTATTACTCGCAGAGAATTGCAATTCATTTTTGTTTTGGTCCCGTCCAATTCCCATTCTACAAGTGCTATATTTGAAGCCTTAATTTTTTTTTATCTCACACACACACACAAAAATATTGAATTTTAAACTATTTCGATGCGTTTTAGCCCGTTTTGATGATTTTAGTTACTATTGGTTAGTTTTGTTTAGTCGTTCAATCAACTTTCGGTAAATTTCAGTTCGTTTTAATATATTTTAGTCAATTGAACCGGTTCCGGTACGTTATAAGCAATTTTACTATTTTTGGTTATTTTTGGTTAGTCACCAAAATTCGGTTAGTTGTTAGTTTAAACTTGCTTCAATTTTTTTAATTTATTTCGATATATTTTAGCCTGTTTTGGTGCTTTTAGTTACGTTTGGTTAGTTGTGGTTAGTCATTCAATCATATTTCGGTTACTTTCAGATAGTTCCAATTTATTTTAATCACCGGTTCCGATACGTTATAAGCAATTTTAATGTTTTTGGTTAGTCACCAAAATTCGGTTAATTTGGGTTAATTTTAGCTGACTTCAATATTTTTAATCTATTTCGATACGTTTTAGCCCGTTTTGGTGCTTCTAGTTACTTTTGATTAGTTTTGGTTAGTCATTCAATCATCTTTCGGTTACTTTCAGTTAGTTCTAACAGACACATTTTATCAGTCAGAGTTAAACTGCTTATATTACCTCAAAAGGGTTAAACACAATTGGTTTTTTTCCAAACTGTAACTTAAAATTTATTTTTTTTTGTTATGTGCGTATTTTAATATTATTAAATTATTATTTTATGTCTAGTCATTTTCATTTTTAAAATGGCTTCTTATTTCAACGTTACAGATGTCCCTTAAAACTTTACGCCTATGGGGCGCCGCGCCGCGCCGCCACGCCGGGAGAATTATGACACAGTCGCGTCATTGTGGCCGTACATGAATGAAATGTTTGACGCGCTTCGGCCGCCATCTTCATTATTACAAGCTTTTATTTACTTTCACCTGTGGGGCTGTCTGTCTGTAATCAAATCTTGCAAGCTGAATTAGAACTACTTCTAAATGTCCGATTGACTTGAAATTTGGTACACGTTTATAGTTCCGGTGACAACACAATATTATAATGTTGTTAAGTTTACACCTCCCCCCCTTTCCGGGGTAGGAGAGGGGGTACTACTTAAAGTATGTCCGATTTCGTTTAAAATTTGTTTATGGGGTTTTTTTGGGGACAAGGAATATGAATTTTCTATCAGATTTTGAAAATTCAAAATGGCGGATTCAACATGGCCGATACTTGTCTAAATGTTGTAAGTCAATTTTAGCTGACTTCTATATATCCAATTGGCTTCAAATTCAAAACTATGGTCTTTCAAAGGCAGGGTAGGGGGGCACAACTTAAAGTATGTCCGATTTCGTTTAAAATTGGTATATGGGGGTTTTTGGGGACAAGGAATTTGAATTCTTTTTCAGATTTCGAAAATTAAAATGGCGGATTCAACATGGCCGATTTTGGGTTAAATGTTGCAAGTCAATTTTAGCTGACTTCTACATTTCCAATTGGCTTCAAATTTGGTATGCGGTTGTAGTTCAAATGAAAATATAAAACTATGGTATTGGTTGGTTGTTTATTCTTATGAAGAGAGTGGTGTTGCTTACACTTCCCACCTCCCTTTAAAGCCTAGTGCTGAAGGCACTACTTAAAGAATGCCCGATTTAGTTTAAAATTGGTATTAGGGGGTTTTTATGGACAAGGAATATAAATTTTGTATCAGATATTGAAAATCCAAATGGCGGATTCAAAATGGCTTTTATTATATACTACGAATCTAAGTTTTATAAATAAGTATATTTACTTAAATTGTGATTTTGCTATACCTACTAAAAAGTAAAAAATAAATAAAAGTAAAAAAAAAATTTTTAGAAACAAGCTTTTATTTAAATGCACTAAAAAGAAGAAAATAAAAATTTGAAGTAAATCAAA
>JAEQML010059324.1:0-28793 GCA_016904865.1 Pissodes strobi
AATGTTAAATTTTCGCCTAACTGAATTTTCATTTCTTCTGAACTATTCTGATCAAGGCTACGGTTTGATAAACCCACTGAGGTTCTAGTGCGGGACTGCTTTGAGGTCTTATTACTCCAGAAATTATATCCCTGTGAGTTCTTGTCTTCTGAGGAAGCCGCGGACTTCTATTCTTCAGAAGGTGACTTACATTCTTGATTAGGAAAATCGGGACGGCGGCTAACCATCCGATGATCCGAGCCCGTCGCCATTAGCCATGGCTTGGGACTCATACTATATGTAGTCCATCTGAAGTAGCTGACATTATCTGAGAACTGTTTTTTTGTTTGTAAGTTTAGTGATAGTCTCTTTGAACTCAAGCACTTCTTTTCTCAGTAGTTTTATATCGGTTCTTACCGAAGTTTCCTCTGGTTCATTCTTATGAATTAAATTCTTATTTCTAACTCTGCGGATGCTCCAACGCTCTGCCTGTAGAGGCACTGTATCGCCTTCCTTTATATATTACGTCTCGTTCCCAATCTATCTTAACACTATTGTCACTGAGGAAGTCCAACCCTAGCAACAAGTCAGCGTCGCGTCGTAACGTACTCCATTGGTGATTACAAATCCTTGAATCACCGTAGAATACGCTCCTATTCTTGTAGGAATTTGCACTCTTCCTAATTGTTTGATTACGTTTCCTTGGATGTCTTGAATAAAAAATTGTTTTTCTTTTAATAATTCATACTCCTGGGCGAGGTCAACAGTTATTAACGATATTGCTGCACCGGAATCAATCACCGCGCTTTTAGGTTGTTTGTTCATGTATAGTGTGATCAAATTGCTATGCGGTATCGGCTGTTGAGTGCAGGTCAGTATCTGTCGTGGTTCCCGACTTACCATTTGTCTAGTGCAGTCCCATTCCGGGGCTGAAATGTGACTGCGTTCACATTTAAATGTTGCTGCTGCTTTATAGGCGAGCTTTGTGAACTCTGATTCTGAGATGAACTGTTTCTAATGGAAGGAACGGTTCTAAGTTGAACTGTTTCTAGCGGAAGGGAAGGAAACCTTTCATCGTAATTGTTATTTCTAACATATTACTTTTTCTCCGTGTGATTTCTCGTTCTGCGGTAACCAGTTTTATCGGTGTAATTATCTCTCCTAGCATATTCACTTTTCTCAGCATAATTATTATTGCTTCTAGCATATTCATTTCTCGTATAATTATTTCTGCCATCATATTTATTTTTCTTAAAATGATTATTTGGGTCGACATGTCCATAGTTACTATTATTATTATCTCTTCTGGTATACCACTTTGTCTCATCATAATTTTGGTATCCCTTATAATTATTGTTAACTATTATAATTAATTCTTTCGAAATTCTGGTTAGTAAAACGAAATATTGGTCTGGGTGTCGTCTCTGGCCGTCCAATCCCGTTGAGATTTTTTCGGTGGCATTCGCCGCGAAAATAAGAGACACCTCTGGCCTGGCTCTCGTCTAGGATAGTTTGTAGTATAAGTATGACCAGTATCCCTTTCTGTGGAAATGCTCGCGCTTAGAATGGTCCAAGCGATTGCATTGAAAGCATCTTTTAATATTTTTAATTTGCCTAATTAATTTACTAACTTTTCCTGTCTATTGTAGTTACTATAATGTGACATTACTTTACTTTCGCGAGACTGACGGTTTAGTTTATATTGCATTTAAGTTAATGATCATTTCCTCTCTTTCTGCCCTATTTAACGCTTCGTTGATAATTCTTGTCCCTTATGATATGATCACTTTTCACTTCTATTGCTTTAAAACTCGATATTTAATTTATTTAATTGAGTTACTGTTCACTGAGAATTCAAAAAGAATAGATACTTATGTTTTTAGCTCGATTTAGAATTTTACTAACTTGGATTTGACTTTATTCTTTAAACCAGCAGAATTTAACTGCATTTTGGAATAAAAACTTAGAGAGACGGACGTTGCTTACTGGTGCAATGGTAAAGCTTGTGTTCCGAGCTTTGGGCAGAGAACAACTTTGGGCTAGGCGAAAGAATTTATATGCTTGGTCCGTCCACGGCGTTAGCGCGTTGGAATAATCCGGAATCGTAGTCAAAGCGCGTGCCTAGATGCTGGATGGAGACATCTCCTTTTATGGTATTATTTTTGGCTCGAGATTTTGTTACTAAGCGGAAGTCGCTGATATGCATTTTGGATGCTTGCCTTTGCAGGCTAGGGGAACGTCCACCTACACTAGATGGTGTTGGAGACGATTTTACCTTGATGGCGGCCAATGCAATTACTGTCGCGATATACTCTTATTTACAAGTGGAGCCGAAAAAACGAAAAATTTTACGTTGGCGTGACGCCAGAGTGTGATCGAACATGCGTCGGCATCATGGTCGGCACTAGTAAAGATGTGACCTGACAGCGATCTGTTTTGACCTTTTCTGGTCGGTTCCACAACGCGACCCGACGTTGGCTGAATCGTCAGAATTACCCATGTGTTCGCGGTACACTGGATCCCTTGTAACCGTCTAATGCAAAGGTTGTTGGTTCGATCCCCGTCAGTGCCAAGTTATGTTTTTAATTATTTTTTAGGTTATGTTTGTAAAGAGTTTTTTTTCCTTGATTTTGGGTATGCCTTGAGTTAGCACTTGGTTAGTTTCCTTTTCTTGAGCCTCCGTAGTGAGCGCAGCGAGCGGAGGGCCATGCTAAATAACTTAATTATTGCCGACAGTCGGCCAGTCGCTGAAGGTCACCAGATAAGATCAAAACAGACCGCTGTCTGAAGACGCTAGTAACATATTATTAAACAAAGTTAAATTGAGGCGTGTTTTACAAAAACCGCATAAGTCCAAACTTGACGAAAATGAGTTGGAGGCGCCATTTAGTACAAAAAAAATATGCCTTTAAAACCATCAAATAGGATTCCGCAAAAACAACACAAATGCCAAGTTAAAATTTGGATGATTCGACAAGAAGCATATATGTTCCTTCCCTTTCATCTAAAAATCGCATAAGTCCGCTACCGGATAGAACATGTGTGCTTTTTGCTGGAAAATTTTGCTGATGGGTACTAATAAGTCAGTTTGTTATTATTGGGTTATCAGACTAGACGTGTTGTTGTGATTATTGAGTGGTGGTTACATCCCATGATACAAAGAATTGCTTTGTATCATGGTTACATCCTATGCTGTTTACTTAAAACTATAACTTAAAACATGGATAACAGTGAAGAAGTTCCTACTGACTTTACTATGCACTGTTGAACTTAAAGGACTCTACAATCAACTTCTAGCAGTTGCTTCAAATAAAGCAGAAAACTTAAGATCGGTGTTACCCTTACTACGAAGTAACAAGGAGTAATATGAACGTATTCTTGATAATGTATCTAACGTCGATAACCCAGACATTGAAAAAGATGATAACAGCAGTACTTGCTAAGATTACGTTATCTACCTATTATTTGTTATTATTAATAATTTTTTTATACCATTTTGATTTTTGGTGAAATAAAAATAAGTTTTTTTGTAACTTCGTTTTTTTTTGCAAAAACAACTTATGTCCAACAGTTTTTCTGTTTTTCTAAAGTAATTAAGCAAAAAACGTTTTTTCTTTATTAAGTTAATATTCAAAGTAACTAATGAAAAAATATTTAAGAAAATCATTAGTTTTAATAAACCGTTATCTTTATTTCCTGATTTTTTTTTTTATTTTGGACATACCTATGTTGTTTTTGTAAAACACGCCTCAGGTGTTTTTACGATCTCCAGGTTCAGGGTCCCGGACATTTTTCAAATTCCGGCCGGACTTCCCCGGCCACCTTAAAATCAAAACATGTCCGGGTAAATCCGGACGTATGGAAACCATATATTTAGGAGTATTAAATATATAATGGAAACCCTATTTGACCACAACATCGTGCTACACGACCTCCAAGGTCTCGTGCGGAACTGATTGCACTCGGAACTCGGAGCAAGAAATGTCGCACCCATTTCCCAATAGTATACAAATGATTGCACTCGGAACTCGGAGCAAGAAATGTCTCACCCATTTCCCAATGGTATACAAATACTTGCCCTGCATGCATATTTGTAAATACCCGACGCGTTATCCAATCGCGAAGTTTCGGCTGCGCTTCGGGCGCTCGTAAATACCAGACGCATGGTGACGATATGTCTGATATTTACTACACCAAATTACGCATTATTACAATATGGCTTCATGATGCAATCCATTTGCCGCAAGAGCTCTCGTGGTCGACCGGTTTAGATGGTTGGGTCTTACCTGGACGGCCCGGGTTCAAATTTCAGTGGTTTTTCTAACGAGAATATAATTATTATTGTCTTTGGCTAGCCCTCCTTAGGTTTTGCCTACGGAGGGCTATAGGGCTATTGATTATTTCAGGAGTGGCCTCCACCAATAAGCTTTCGGTCATTAGGAGACTTGTAATAGAGTATCGAACTTGGCCAATTAAGGCCGTCTGGGCATATTCTCATAGCCCATTGTAATTTTTTACCAATGGTATTATTGGTATTCGCCTTAGATTAGGTAAGAGTAAGGATACCGCGCATGACATTAAGCCAATGTACTGAAAATGAAGCCTTTTTAGAGCGGCGGCCATTATTTATGTGGCAAACACATCCATTGTTGTGGCGGTGCTATTTTGCAGTTATTTTGTGAATTTTTGAACAATGAGAGATAAAAACTAAGATTCATAATGGTAAATTGTTCGGCATATGGTTGCAAGAGTCGAAGTGAGAAGAAGGAGCCTGGAATATCATTTCACAGGTAATTATTGTCTGCTGACCTTGTAGTTTATTTGCATATTTCTTGTTTTAATAATAATGTATAATGTACACATTGTGTTACCTCTGAGTATATCATGGTAGGGATGTTTATTTAATTATCGAGAGTAATTTGATACCCGATCTTGGATATTTTCAGTCATCAAATAATCAATAAAGCCATAAATCTTCTTCAAGGAGAGCCATTCAACAGAGGTGTAGGTAATATATTTTTTATACTCTACCTATAAAATGGCTATATTATTATACGACTGAAAATTGCTTTAACTTATTATTTATTATTTATTACTTATAATTTCAATTAATTTATTGAAGTTACCCAGTAATTTATGTGGCAGCTGGTAACAGGCTTTTTCCCATGTTATCTGCACAAGAATATTCTTGTGTTATCTGCATATATATATGGTTATCTGTCCTCTTCTTTCCTTGTCTATGGTATTCGCATTCGCACTATTCGCTATATGTCAAATGTAGGGATGGGATGGCAAAAAATACAGATATCGATATATCGTTTCATATGATAATACGTATCAATATATCGATACATTCGATATATTATATTATTAATATTATTAAAATAAATATATCGATATACTTATTTAATACAAAAAAGTTTAGTTCAAAGGGCGTATTATACACATCGGAATGTTTAAGCAGCAAATGAGGAACAGGATTAGTGGTAGTGCCAGAATTTTGTAAACTTCGAACGCGAATTGCACTGAGCAGTTTTTGTTATTGTTCCGTGAAGTATTTCCAAATCTTGCTTCTAGGGGCTCTATAATGAATATTATTTAAAATTAAAACTATTACGCTTATTATTCAATCTTATACAAAACATTTCTTTTATTTAACTGCGGTTGGATTGTTGGAAAGTCCCATACGAATGGCAAACGCGATAGTCAAAACTCCGAGATCTAGGCTTTAAACTACAGAAAACGTGACGTCAGTTACAATGATTAATTTTTCGGGGAATTATTCCTTACACTATAATAGGCAAATAGGAGAGAAATATTTTAAATAATTTGAACTTTTTCTGTAGCCGCGTTCGTTTTTGTCATCTTTTTCCTCGATTTGCTCTGAAAATTTGACAGTCACGTCACAAGTTCTGTGTATTTAAAAGGAAAATCCAAGTCACGTGCCTGTCAAAATGTTGGAGCAAATCGAGGAAAAAGATGATAAAAACTATATATTTGAAATATATTACGTAGTTTGCGTAGAGTCTCAGACATAGCGCGCATTTAAAATATATTGGTTTCACGACATGAAATTTAGAAATAACTTTTGATTTGGCAAGTGGTAAAAATGTTTTTTCTATGTGATAAGATGTTTTTCATGTGGAGAAATAATTGTTTATCCAATTATACTACTAGTAAATTCAGTTGCTTTGGCAACACTCTGCGTGCTGAGATTCTATACAATTGAAATAAATATACAGTATTTTTTATGTTATTAGTTATTATTTTCACAACGTAGAAGCTAGTTAGTTTTTGACCTCTCTTAGCTCTTGATGTATAATTTAATAACTTAGTGTTGGCTCAGCAAAATAAACGTTCTCAAAATGAACAGAACATATTATGTAAGCTAAAAGTTAGATATACTATTTTCTTTTACAAATTAATTACAACCTATCACATAACATACCACCTAATTAGTTAAATAATATATACCATTCTTTACGTTTATCTCATCTTCCCGTCTACACGCAATGATCCACCTTTTACACAGCTCTTTATTTTTTGGGGAACGAAAATATCTAATATTAGTGCCTTGAGTAGATTTAGTGTAGTTACTACACTTTGCCACATCACATCCAGGCATTTTGAAAAACAAATAAAACATTCACAGTTAGAAAACCACGATGTCAACTTGTACAAACGTACAAATCCATGTAAATCGAATGCAGTCGTCTTGATTTCCTTACGCAAACTACGTAACTGCGCGAACTCGACGAGTTTTGGCTGCCGGAATACTATACCGTTTCTCCTTGCACCGTGATATCAGTGTTGCCAGAGCGGTAAAGCCAAAAATCGCTACAACCTGGTGTAAAAAGTCGCTACTTCGTCGCTACTTTCTTCTGACGCAGAAAGAGGCGTAGTATACTAAAAAAAAAAAAAAACAAAAGTGTTGTTTTTTACAGAATAGGATTTTTTATTTTCCTGCATAAAATTGGAAGGGAAAAATAGTTAATAAAAACGTAGGAGAAACGAAATAGTGTTTTCACTAAAACTAACAACTAACACATCAAAAACTAATCTAATTAGTCACTACACAATAAGAAAAACGTTGGTCAAAATACAAAACCAATCATTGTTGTATTTTGATTATCATATATTAGTTAAAGATTGATTAGCAGTTGGTGTAAAGTATACTGCCTATAGGTCCTCAATTATAATTTGAATATCAAGATAAATACGATAATTCCAAATCGTAAAACAGTGATTAACAAAACTTCCTAATCTAATTCAAAATTCGAAAAAGTCGCTACAAATAGGCTTGTTTTTGTAAATCGCCGCTATGTCTCACAGTCATCAAAAAGTCGCTATTTTCGCGACAAGTCGCTACGAATGGCAACACTGCGTGATATGTATTATATATCCAATATAGCGTTTAAAGATCCTTTACACAAATAGTGCACTATGTAAAAAATCGACCTCTCCTATTGGTCGATCCATCTCGGATTACGATATGTCTGCGTGATGCAATCGGTTTTTATTAAAAGCTCTTGTGGTGTAGAGGTTTAGATCGTTGGTTATCACCTGGAAAACGCGGGTTCGAACCCCGTTGCTTTTTTTTATTTTTTTTAAGATTATGTTTCTAAACAGCTTTTTTCCTGATTTTGGGTATGTCTTGGGTTAGATTGGGTTAGCACCTGGATAGTTTCCTTTTCTTGAGCCCCCGTAGCGAGCGGAGGGCCATGCGGATCGACCAATGGGAAAGGCCGATTTTTATATAGTGCACTATTTGTGTAAAGGATCTTATAACGCTCTAATATATCGATGTCATTTCCATCTCTAGTCAAATGTCTGTCTGAAATTCCTGAATACATTTTTGAAGGATGTAAACAATGAATATTTGTGCCGTTTAGTAAAAACTTTGGAATTTTTGTGAAATATCTAGTTTATTTTTTTATCATGATAAGAGAGATTATACTTTATTTACCACAGACCCAGCCAGCGATAAAATCTGTTAGACAGACAGAAGACTCTTGTGAATCACCATAGAATATAAGGTGTTCCTTGGGCTATTTCTTTTTGTGGTACTTTCTACAGACTTGCCATGTCAGTTTTTTAAATTATATACTTCATTTACCGTATATTCTGCAAATTTGTTAATTCAATTCAATGTTTGAATGGCCTTGTAGAATTTCCATAATATGTTGTCAAGAAAAAACAAGGATCTGAGGGCTATCAAGGAGGGTGTTGTGGGAAAATACGTCAAAAAGGATACTCCGCCTGAAATGCCAAGTAAGTTAAATATGTATTTTTTAAATAAAAGTGGAGTATGGATATCTTGCAAAGCGAATCACAAATTAAGGTTAAAATTTGCACTAGGGCACTATGCTCCATATTTTTAATGTTTATACCTTTCAAGTTATTAATGTTTGGACCACTGAACCTAAACGGCGTAGTTCAAATCAAGGCAGATCATCACTTCCATCTCAAAGCGCAGGTTCACATACATCACAGAATAACACTAATGCCTTACAAACAGTTCAGAAGTTTGGAAATCAAAAAGCTACAATTAGTGATGTAGGACTAGGGGCACATGAAGGAAAATATACTCCAAGTGCATCTGTCCCTCACTTAGCAACACGGTAAGCAATGTTTTAACTAAATACTTAATATTTAAATGTTTTGTTCAAGTATGAAATACAGACTTTAGTAACATAAAATGCTTTTATATGAATGACAATCTAAATCAAGATTCAAGTCTATCATTTCCATTATGTTGATTGATCCCTTTGGCCTGTTAAGCTTTAGGTATTTATTTATAACACTGAAGAATAGCTTGCATTGCAATACATCAACGCTGCCAAGCCAAAATGGCATAAACTACATTTATCTGATTTTTCAGGAAATTCATTTAGTGATTTATTTCACAAATTCTAATATCATTTGATCGTCATTTTGATTTATATATTCCGTGAAACAAATCAAAAACTAAAAAATGGCGCTTATGTTCAATCAATATATAGCGAGATACATAGGTAGCAATGGTGAAAATGTCTATGGCTTTTATGACAACCAGATCTAATAAATGTTAGCCAATGTGGTGTTTAGAATAAGGATATGCCATTTATGAAACAAATAAACATTTTAAAATATAGGCGCTTATGCCACCAAAAAATTAGAAAATATTTTTTACAGGCCTGAAAATATTAAAAATATAAGGTAGAAGTAGTAGTAGTATTTATTTATTTATCCACTCAATAGGCAAGCCTAATACAAAGTGTGCTTAAATAAGTATATCCACAATAACAATTATTTGTCATACAATTCAAATCCTATAACTATTTACTTTACATAATATATAATTTATTTATTAAAATATATAAAAAAAAACAGCAATAATAACAATACAAAAATCAAGACAAAAATTAGGATTTTAAATACCCTATAAGTTCTCTTTTGAAGTGTTTAACAGTTACACAACCCCTTACCCACACAGGAAGATCATTATAACTCCGAAGGCCTCTAAAAAACAAAGAGTTCATTGCTTTACCTGAGTTTGTGCGTTTTATGTATAGATTAGAGCTATTTCTAGTTGGATAATTATGTATGTCTCTACTGTATGTAATATGTTCACCAAGATACCATGGCAGAATGTTATTTATTATTTTAAAGATAAAGACCATTGTTAAAAAATGGATTCTAGTAGCCACTGGCATCCATTCAAGACATGCATGCAATGTTCGGATAGGTGTATATCGGTTACACGCCAATACAATACGCATACCCCTATTTTGTAGTTTTTGTAAAGAAGATTTGCTATTGTTATCTAAAAGAAATAATAAACTAGGGCAATAATCAAAGTGTGGTTGTACTGGTTGTATTATGGTACTGTAAACTGTTAACCTTGAATTTATTGATAGATTTGGGGCAATTCTAGAAAAAAAGAAATTTTTTTTGGAAATCTTTCGTTGAATATACTTAAAGTGGCTTTTAAAAGTTAAGAAATTATCAATCAAGAAACCCAAATATTTAATTTCCGTTACCAAATCTATTTGGGTGTTGTAAATTTCAATATGTATATTATCAATAGTTTGATATTTATATTTTGTGGTAAGAATCATTGCTTTTGTCTTTTTAGCATTAAGTTTTAGTTTATTAACATTTAAATATTTCTCAATTTTAGCCAGTTCTCGGTTAACTTTTTCAATGGCAGTTCGAATGTTTCTGTCACTGCATGAAATCAAAGAATCGTCCGCAAACAAATTAAGAAAATCAGGATCAATAAAATGATGTAAATCATTAAGATACACATTGAAAAGCAAGGGCCCTAATACACTACCCTGAGGTACACCATATTTATTTTCCAGCTGGTCTGACATATGATTGTTAATTTTTGTTACTTGTTTCCTATTTCTCAAATATGCTCGAAACCAGTCCAGGACTTTGCCCTTTAAGCCATAGTATGAAAGTTTGCGTATTAAAATGTCACGATCGACGGTCTCGAACGCACGCTTAAAATCAAGAAAAATCGCTACCACGAAGTTGTTACTATCAACAAGTTCATTCCAGGTTGCCACTGTAAGTTGTAGCGCCGATTCGCATGAATGATTCTTTCGAAAGCCAGATTGGTTAGAAAAGAGCAAGTTGTTTGTATTAAAATATTCAGTGATTTGTTGGCAGACCGCCAATTCTATAATTTTTTCAAGAGCGGGAAGAGAGTTTATGGGACGAAAATCTGAGGCATCTCTATTGGCAACCTTTGGAATAGGGACTATTGTGGAGCACTTTAGTTGCTCAGGAAAAGTGCCTTGTTGTAAAGACGTATTCACAAGCTGTAATATAGCATGTCCCATAACATCAAAAACGTTTTTAATCATTTTTGCATTTAGCGCATCGTTTACATTACATTTATCATCCAAAGACTTCACAATCATTCTGAGATCCTGCATGGATAAAGGTTTGAAACTATCAAAAGTTGTGTGGATAGTAGGTAAATCAGCATCAGACCAGTGATTACACGTGGGAATAGATTCACGGATTTCGGCAACACTTTGTACAAAATAACTATTAAATCTATTTGCGATGTTAACTTCTCCCTGAACAAGTTCCGCGCCCATTAAACCCTCAAATTTTATAGTAGTTCGACTAAACCCTTTTTTATCGTTATTCACTAACCGTTTTAATGTTTTCCACATTTTCTTTCCATTATTACGATTTAAATCTATCTTGTTATGATAATAAAGATCTTTTTTTTGTTTGGATAAGTTGACAAAAGCGTTTCGGTATCTTTTATACTTTTCCCATTTTAGAAACCTGTCGTTATCGGAAACAGTTCTTTTAAAATGTAGGTAAGACATATTTTTTAATTTACCAGCATATTTCAGTTCCGCATCATACCAAGGTAGATCATTGCCTCGAACCTGGATGGTTTTTATCGGTGCTACACTATCAATAATTTCTGAACATCTAAGGACAATATTATTAAGAATATAATCTATATTTACAGAACACAGTATATCCGTCCAATCAACCTCCAAAATACCATAACAAATTGTTTCATACGTGTTGTTGCATATTTTTCTAAATTGTTTTTTGTTTAGCTCAGTTTGTGATTTATTTTTACGGGGAATTTCTAAAGATATAATAGCATGATCTGTTATTTTAATGGTTTCATGGACCTTACATAAAATATTAAAGTTGGATATAACTAGGTCTATAAGGGTACTACTTTGATTAGTACATCTGGTTGGTTCGAGTACCCACTGGTTTAAGCCCAACACCTGCAGTAAATTCTTAAATTTATTTGCATAAAAATTATCACCATTAAAATTTATATTAAAATCTCCAACCATCAAAAATCTTCTCTTACTACCCAAGAAATTTTCACAAAATTCCTCCAAATCATTTAAGAATGCTGTATGACTTGCACTTGGAGAATGATAAATAACACATATAGAAAGTAGAATATGATCGATGCAGACGTCAACCACAATACCCCAATAATTACCTGGAAGAACAAAGTATTTTATATTTCGATAAGTTAACCCCCTAAGTATATAAATCAGCACACCACCTGTATGTCTATTATCAGAATTACCTCTGATTAGATTATAATTGTCAATTAAGCATTCAACATCAAGGACATCTTCAGTAACACGGGTCTCACTCAACAAAATAATTTTAGGTAAAGACGTTGCTATATTAAAGATAAATTCGTCCCTATGTGGAATAAAACTTTGTATATTAGTATATATAATGTCCAAATACAGGTCGTTCTTGGTTTGATCAGATATTGGTTTTTTGGTTATTGGTTTTTTGAAACAATAACGGGAGCACCATTGTTATATCTAATGTGCAAGTTATCCTCACCCTGAGCTCTCCGGTATTCCAACTGGTCACGTATAGTTTTTTCTTGTTGTTGTTGTTTCGGAGTCAAATCAACATTGATATAAATTTTCAGGCCCTTAAGCTTCGAGCGGTTTTTTAGCAGTGATAGAACCTCACGATGGTTAGAAAAAGTAATCTTCAGAGATCTAATTCCATTTTTGTTCTTCTTTCCTACCCGAATTGCATTAACAATATCAGGAGGATTCACCTGCAACGTTTCAAGCAACTTGGTAATTTCTTCAGGGTAATTTCCTTCAGAAAGATTAAACACCATCAGGTTATTTGCTCTTGCTTGACGTTCCTGTAATTCTCTTAAGCAATCCTCTCCAGTTGCCGACGGCGGCGTCGCCGCATCAGAAAGTACGCTCGCTGGAGCCTGTTGGTTGGCTTTAAGACGATCAACCTCTTCTCGTAACTCATCGATGGCTCTGATAAGTTTTGGAATTCCAAGCAATCCAGTCTGGCAATCGGAACAGAAAAACTTCAGAATTCGTTTTCCTCTTAATTCCATTACCCTGACTTCCGAGGCCGATAACTCAGAGCAAGCGGATTTTTTGTGAATATACCGATTACATCCGTCGCAGCACATTACGGCACTAGTATCCGGCTCCTCCACATCACATTTAAGACACCGCATAATATAAGGTATGTTGGTGCGAAAACTCCACTATTTTGTAAATAATGCAATGGAATGTCTAATCTAAACAACAAATATTCATCGGAACCAAATCAGCATGTGCACTTGTTTAGGAATCCGACGTTGTTATTACTACACGAGCGGAGTTACGTAATTCGGGTCACCGCAAAATGCACACCAGATCCCGGCTCAATTTCCGGCGAAAACCCCGAAAAAATCGGTAAACTTTAGCGGAAAATACAATACAAATTCCAGAGCGTAAATATTTGAATCAACACAATGTATATTTCACTCATAGAGGTATAATTATGTATAATATAATTATTTCTAAATAAAATACAAAAAATAAAATTCTTTGCAAAAAAATATATTTTGATTTTATAGGTACCTCAAAGTAAACGAAGCTAATAAGTACAAAAAGAGGTTTAAGAAACCAAAATTAAAATAAATTTTTTAAGTAACAGAAACAAATTTTTAGGAGTTATGGAACTCAAATTGCATTAAAAATATTACACAAGTTCATCTTCCACATCTGTTTCATCCAGCCAATTTGAAACTGTATTAAGAGATAAAAATTCTACATGACAAGATTTTATTAAAAGGGTTTTTAAATTTTCATATTTTAGTTTAGTAATTTGCTGTTCAGAGAAATATGCAAGGCGTGGAGTAGAGCCTTCTTTAATTATAAAATTAATGGCTTATGTTTTTGTATCCAAAAAAGTTGTTTGAATTTTTTTATTTGTATGGTTTTTTTAATAATAATAATACCTATAGCACTCATCTGCAACAACAAAAAATGGCATAATCGCCAAAAATCGATCGCCATCTTAAGGTAAGATAATTTGGACTATCCTTTAGTGCATAAATAATTTTTGAAGGCACTAGCATAAAGCTACAACACAAAAATTTAAAATACATTCCTAAAAATATGTTTTTTTTTTTAACTAAGAAGTCTGCATAAGAATGCTATGAAGCAATGGCGCTTGTGCCAACTATGTTTCAAACAGTTAGACTTGGCACAAACGCCTCGTCAGTTTTTAAACAAATAAGTGGGTTAATGCTACAAAAATCATTAAAAATATAAAATATCTCTTTGGAAAAGTGGTTTAGCGCTACTTGACAATAGAAATTCTTAAATAGACTTACTCTAACTATGTGAATGGATCAAACTCTACACCATGTTATTATGACGGTCGCCTGTTGAGAATGTTATATTTGCGTTTGCGTAAACTTTAAAGGAATATTGAAGCAATTGACGTTTGTTTGCGATTATGCCGCTTTAACTGTTCGATGCTGATTTTAAAATCCTTTTCAATGGTGCAGCTAAGTAAAAAGTTAGCATTGGTGAAGTAATCATGTTTGCAGACGATACTACAGTGATGGTGTCGGCGAATGATCGCTGTGAGCTACGACAGGCAGTCCAAGTTGTGACTGAGGAATTCAGTCATTGGTGCAAGCGCAACAACTTAATTCTCAACATGGAAAAGACTGTCTACATACACTTTAGAGCTCGTAAAAATGTTTCTATAGCTGATAATTAAACATAGCAGTACAACAACATTTCTGGGCCTTCACCTGGATGACACATTATCGTGGGCATTTCATGTTGATTATGTCGCTAAAAAAATCAACTCTGGATTTTTTACAATTAGTAGACTCAGAGATAGCCTCAATGGTAGCGATCTTATTAGTGTTTATCACTGCCATTTGATTTTCAATGTATTTCTCTGGGGGAGCTGTGCAGATAGCGAACGTATTTTTATTTCTCAAAAACGGGTAATTAGATTGTTGTTTAACATCGACTGCAGATCAACATGCAGACCATATTTTATCAAGTACAGAATACTGACTTTTCCTTGTATTTACATATTTAAGGTACTGATGTTCATTAAAAAATCCAAGGTAACTACCAAAGTTTTCATGATTATCCCACTCGGTCTAGATACCTATTTTGTTTGGACACTCATCAATCTAGAAAATTTGAAAAGTTACCCCTGTATGCAGGGACGAAGCTCTTTAACAGGTTGCCATCTGATGTTAAAAATCATTCATTAAAAATAAAGTAAAGGACTTTTCGCTGGTTGGTTTTTTCTTGCACCATCCGTTTTAAAGTTATAAAGCAATTTTTTTTTTAATGGAACACTGTATATTTTTATCCATTTAAATTAGGTATTTTTTCCAAAAATATATAATACTATATATTTAATTTTAAAAGTCAAAAGTCAACATTTTCTATTTGAAAAAAAAATCTTTATGTTATTAGTAAATTACGTCAAAAATAAAAATAAGAAACAAAATATATTTACACAGGTAAACTTAAAACTGAATAAACAACAGTTTTCTCCAAATACGTTATGTTATTTAATAGTAATAGTGCTGATGAAAGAAAAGAGACATTTTTGGATATTATTTATTCTGACGAAGTTTTGAAGTGATTTTGAAACATATATTTTTAATTTAAGCCAACAACGTACCTACCTAAATATTTAACAGTATAAATAATTAAAAATAATTTAAGTTTGCTATATAACATACATTAAAAACAACGATATAAACAGACATTTTTTAATGGCTGCAGAAAACCGTATAAATAATTAATAATTTAAGTTTTTTATATAACATAACAGATCTATATAGCTACGCAATAGATACTTCTTCCAATGATTTTTACGCGGGGCCAAAAATGTTCACCGGCTTTCGCGAGCGGGTGAACCAGTCGTCTAGGAACGGGTCGGTGCTGCCAAGTTATCAGTTATCACGTCGAACAATATTCCGGTTGACATTTTGACCCGCTCAAATCATCGAAATTTATTATTAATATTTATGTATCAAATTAACACAAATATATTTTTTTAGAAAAATACGATTTTTACATTTTTTATTAAGTATGATAGTTTATTAATAGTAAAACAAATGAAACGGCAATTTAAATGAACAAATTTATAATATTGATAGTAGAGTTTAAAACAAATTAAATGGTACTTTGACATGTCGATAAACATTTCAAACATTCCTTGAAACAAAATCCTTCGTGATAATATTATTACTTAAAACAAATAAGAGATATTACAGTATAAGTTAACAATATTTGTAATGACCTTTTACACTGATATTTAAGGTGAGTTTTAGCCCAAGTTCAAGCAAACACCATTCACTGAATCTGATAATGAACTTAAATTTGACATAATATATCATACAATTGCCAAGAAAATGAGTAATACCATAATGTGATATGGAAGGTAAACTACAGTTCGCGACTTGGCAACACGGCGCGGCGGGGCAAAACACGTCTAAATAGGAAGGTATTTAAGTTTATTGCATTATTGGCGAGCGACACTTTTAATACCGGAGTAGGCATCTGTTGCGTAGCTATATAGATCTGTGATAACATACATTAAAAACAACATAAACAGACATTTTTTAATGGCTATAGAAATTGTTCACAATGACTACCATTTTCTTTAACACATAATTCGCACATTTTGGGTATTCATTTTAAAATGTGTTTTGTAAGTAAGCCCACATAAAATAGTCGAAAATAGACAGATTGGGTGATAGCGGGGGCCATCTTACTGATCCATGACTGCCTAATCTTATCTAAAAAAGGCGAATTGTCAGGGAATTATGAGCTGGCGCTCCGTCCTGCTGAAATTTATAGCGTTCAAGCCGGCTAAGGGAACATCATCTATGAGGAGTTCAGGAGCTACATCTTCCAATTCCTATATTCTATTTGTCCACCCAAAATGCCATCATGCGACGTTGAAGCCGTACCTACCCTACCGCTCACGCTCAAATATGAGGTTTTGTTTTGGTACCAGTGTCTACTATTGTTTCTGTTAAAAATGCAAGCACTTGAAAAATACGCCTCACCGGCCCATATTACTGAACGAGCAAAATGTATGTTCACTTGAATTTGTTCTAGATACCGATTGCAAAAAATCAGCCAATGTTCAGCATCCCCAGGGTGTAAGTTCTGAACAATATGTGTTTTGTAGGGTCTAAACTTATATTTTTTTAGTATTTACTGGGCCCTGCTTTTAATGACCCCAATTTCTGCTTCAATGACTCTACATGATCTTGATGGATTTGCCTCTACTACGGCTAAAACATTGGTCTCATCTATTTCTTGATTTTCCTTATGGTATACTTTTCGTCTTGGTCCTGGTAAATCGTAAAAATAAATATAAAGTGAAATGACGTCAGCAAAGAAACACCCAAATGCACCTGTAGCACATTCAAACAACACAACACCAAAACAATCATCTCTGTACCCGATTCTAACAATTCATATACTTCTGAATATTATAGGGTTCAAGATTAATCAAGAACTGCTTTAATTTTTGTTTAAAATGCTTTTCAGTTGTGACACTTCTTATAGCACACTGCAGGTTAGTGCAGGTTGTCTCTGCCCGTGAACATCGTATTGTAATTGCTCCCAATATTATACAGTGTTTTAGTGGTTTTATCATGGAATAAATTAGTTTAAAGTGCTGAAGTAGTGAAAATATCATATGTGCATACAAATGAATGCTTGATCTTGGGGAAAGCATATTCATATGTACTGAACCCTAGGCTCACGTTGTTATTGGGTACTTAAACGAGGCGTTTTTTTGGGATATACATCGTGGGAGGGCATCGTCTGCATGGACAGCTGAGTTACAACAATTAATTTTGGTGTAATGGCGTTTAGCTGTGGTAATAAAGAATGTACTGATGCCATTGATAGTTCCATGAAGCATGTTATATGCGATGGATGCAAGGATAGATTTCATTATGACTGCACTGAATTGACTGCTACGGAACTTAAAGTTGTAGAGTTAAAAAACAAAAGAAGTCTGAAGTTGTTTTGTAGCTCTTGTGAGGGTAGCCTTAAATTATTGCCTTTATTAATGAAGCGTCTGGATGACCTTGAGAGTAAGTTAGAATCCTTTGTAAGCTCTCCAGAAACAAAAACTAGGCTTGATGTGTCTAACTCTGCTGATCAGTCTCTTTCTCCCAATGACAGCTTGCTTACTGAAATAATTGACAGGCAAAATCGAGCGAGCAATGTTTTTGTTTATAATTGCGCTCTTGATAATACTCAAACATGTGAGACACAAGTTGGAGAGATATTGACAGAAATATGCGGTCGACCGATGAATACTGCTAGGGTTTCTCTAGTGGGCAAAGCAAATAAAAATGGTCGTAAAGCCATAAAAGTAGTATTGAATAGCTGTCAGGATGTTCACTTCGTTCTAAAGAATAAAGCTAAATTCTGTAAAGCAAAGGGCATGTATATCGAACCGGATCTAACACTTAAACAAAGGGAGGAGCTGTATCGTCTTAGGAATGAATTAGAACGCCGTAAAGAGGCAGGTGAAACAAACATATTTATTAAATATGTAAATGGATCTCCAACTATAGCTAAAAAAAACGTGATGTAGCCTTGGTTCCGCCAAGTGTAGGACCAACCTCTTTCTACTGCTCTTATCAAAATGTCAGGGGCTTAAACAGCAAAACAGAGATATTTTTACGCTCCTTAGAAGCTTCAAACTATGATGCGATTGTTGTTGCTGAGACATGGTTGAACCCTAGTGTTTTTGACGCGGAACTTCTTCCAGATACGTTTAGTGCATACCGTTCGGATCGAATTTTTGAAATGACCAATAAAAGTCGTGGTGGCGGTGTCTTGATGGCGGTAAGCAAGAGGTTTATGTGTGAAAGTGTAGACTTGTCAATCTTTCGTCGTAACGTTTCACCTCTCATTGATATTGTTGGCTGTAAAATTACGTTTTGTTTTCATGTGGTTCATATCTTTGCAGTGTATATTCCTCCTCAGTTATCCTACCTAGATTATGATAATTTTTTTGATCAATTCTCCCTATATCCCGACATATTTAATAGGAATGTAATTGTGTTGGGTGATTTCAATGTACCTGATTATGTAAATAATGGTAAAGATGCAAAATGTATAGCACTCAATAATTTTAATAATATATATAGTCTTAGACAATACAATACTGTACTTAATGCGAGTGGCAGGCTGTTGGATCTTCTCTTAGCTAATTTACATTGTACTGCCTCTAGGTCTGAGGATCCGTTAGTTATTGAAGACCCATATCACCCGTGTTTAGAATTTAGTTTTGATCTGCATACTGCTCATGCTGAGAACTTTAGACTCAATGAAAACATAGCTAAACAATATAATTTCCGTAAAGCGAATTTTATATTGATGTATGACCTTTTACTACGGGCTGATTGGACTTCAGTAATAAATATGGAGGATGTCAATCTTGCTTGTGATGAGCTATATACTTTACTGAATAGTATATTTGAGGGTGCGGTCCCTTTAAAAGTAAAACGACGTCGTAGGTTTCCAAGTTATTACTCATCCGAGCTTATAAATTGTATATTTACTAAGGAAAATGCTTTTAAGAAATTCAAAAAAACTCATTCGGAGTTTCATCGGAATAATTATAATTGCCACCGATGTTTTGTAAAACACTTAATCCAACGTGACTACAATCTTTACGTTTCTAATACAGTGCAAAACATAACTGCAGATCCAAAACATTTTTGGGCTTTCATCAATAATAAAAAGAACCACTCAAGAATCCCTGGATTAGTTAAGGATTCTGTTAGCACAGTATACAGTAATCCATTGGATATTGTCAATGCCTTCGCTGCGTACTTTCATAGTGTTTACGCGGACCCATCTCCTCTTATTGAAACAAATACTGTTGTTTCCAATGTTGCTAACTTTGACATTTATGAGATTTCTCCAACTAACGTTATAAATGCTAGCAAGAAGCTAAAAAGTAAAATGACATCGGGTACGGACGGGGTGCCAAGTTTTATAGTGAAGGACTCCATTGGGGCACTAGTTGATTCATTAGTCCATATTTTTAACTTAATTCTTAAAACAAAAGTTTTTCCTGACCTTTGGAAAACTTCCAAGATTTGTCCTGTTTTAAAAAAGGGTGATCCAGGATTGGTAAATAACTACAGACCAATTTCAATTCTCTGCAATTTTTCAAAGCTTTTCGAAATAATTTTATACACACTGATTTATGAACATGTCAGGGCTCTGATTTCGGAGGATCAGCACGGCTTTGTTAGTGGTAAATCTTGTACTTCTAATCTCGCTTGTCTGACAGAGTATGTTTGCAGATCTATTGATGACTTGAGTCAGGTTGATGTTATCTACACTGATTTCCAGAAAGCTTTCGATCGTATTGATCATCATATTCTACTAAACAAGCTTAATAACTTTGGATTTTCTGATAAACTGATAGGTGTTTTCAGTTCCTACCTTCATCGGCGTATTCAGTATGTTGAGTATGAGGGTTTTAAGTCATCCACTTTTATCGCGACTTCAGGCGTGCCCCAGGGTTCAAACTTGGGACCCCTTCTGTTTTTACTGTTTATTAATGACCTTTTGGACTCTATACAATGTCGTAAACTTGCTTACGCGGATGATTTGAAGCTTTTTCATAGTGTTAATAATGTTAATGACTGTATATTGCTTCAAAATAACCTAAATATATTAAATGATTGGTGCGTTCATAACAAACTTAATCTTAACATAACCAAATGTAATGTTATCAGCTTCCACAGACTAAGATCTCCCATCGTATACGATTATATTGTTAACCAAACTTACTTAAGTCGACTGGAGCGCGTAACTGATTTGGGTGTTGTGTTCGACCAAAAGCTTTCTTTCGTGCCGCATATTGAATTTGTTATCGCCTCTTCATTGAAAATGTACGGTTTTATAATAAGAAACGCTAGTAACTTTAATAATATGTCATGCCTAAAATTGTTATATTATAGTTTTGTTAGATCTAAGCTTGAGTATTGTTCAGTTGTTTGGAATCCTATTTACTCTTGTCACATAAACTCGCTTGAATTGGTGCAGCGCAGGTTTTTGAAGTATTTAGCCTATAAAAGCGATGGCGTTTATCCGGAGAGAGGGTTTGATCATAAACTTTAATGAGTTTAATGAGCACTCTTTATTCTTAAGAAGGAAAATGCATCTGGTAAAATTCTTATTCAACTTACTACATAACAGAATTGACTGTTCTTATCTGTTGTCGCATATTTGTTTCTTTGTCCCTCGTCTTCAAACTAGATATGATCACACCTTCTTCCTTCAAGCGCCTCGCACTAATATCTTACTGCAAGCACCCACGTTTGCTATGTGTCGAATTTTTAATGAAATCTCTAAATCCTGTGATATTAACAGCTCGCATGTTGGTCTTGTTCTTAATGAACTGATTAACTCCCACATCTGAGTTGTACTGTTACATTATTTGTGTGGTATCTTCCAGTTATGCATGTTACTATCATGCTACTATTGTATTACTATTGTATTGTATCTTGTTTCATTTCACATTTCACTTTATTTAATTTCTATATTCACGATGTATTGAATTCCATGTAATTGGGTTTTATACCTGTTTGGAATAAAGGCTTTATTATTATTATTATTTATTATTATATGGTCATCTAACTTATTATAATTATTTATAAAGTTTAATACCCATATAGTAGGGACTTTTCTCAACTAGTGTTAAACGATATACCAGAAAAGAGATGTTGTTTGTATGAGTGTTATATCTATGATTAACATTCACAAAAAATGTCTGCCTGTTTTTAAAAACAAACATGATAACTGTACACAGCAAGATAGTAAGAATTCCCTTAGATCTAAAGACACCCCGGCCCTATTCAAGAAAAGACATTTTGTAAATTATTCTTACAAGACGTTTCAGCGTCACAAAAATTTCCTGACCCCTAGAGTTAGAAGCCCATAAAATTATACCATATCTAGCGATACTTTCGAAATTCGCAAAATACAGTATTATTTTAGAAGACTCATTTAAATACTTTGAAACAAATCTAATACAGTAACAGATTCTATTCAACTTCCCATTCAAATAATCAATGTGACCAGACCAGTCTCAAAACTCATCAACATGAATACCCATAAACTTGGTATTGCTTACTTCAAACTGAGAACCATTAATTAAAGTAGATTCAGATTTTTCTGTTTTAATTAATTTTGTCCTAAAGAGAATTGTCTTTGTTTTTTCTTTATTCAGACATAGTATGTTTCTTTTGCGTTGTTTGCATAACTGAACATTGGATGCCAGAAACTGATATCAGTTATATTTAATTGCAAATAAACAGGAATTGGAACGGATTATCAATCATTGGAAGCTTGCAATCATCTGCCTGTTGGCAGTGTTACAGTGTCCTCGGAAAGTTCAAATAATAGTGAGTTTGTGGAAAAAATGGATGATATAATTATGTGAATATGCAAATAAGTCAAATACACCTGTTTGGCGAAAAAGACATTCTACACACAAAAACTAAAAAACACTATTCAATCAGATGCAAAATTTTACGAGAGTAACGCAGAATAGTGCAACAATGATCTTTCTATAAACAACGAGAAACATTTACGTCATAATATGCACTTTATCTCAAAAATCGTAGATCACAAGACAAGAAAGCTAATTGAATCCTTAGAAAAAGCATAAGGCGAACTGCAAAAAGAAGGATATTCCGATTAAGAGACTGCAGAGGAAGTGTGATAAGATTGAGACATATTTACAAGGTGCAATTGATAGGTTAAGGTCAGAAAATGGAGATAAAAAGCACATATCTCCAGACTGGGAAAAACTCAGGACTTGAGGACATATTTTCTGGTTGTGATGATGAAATCGAGACTTGAAGGTGAACTAGGTGGCCTCAATAGGCTCAAGACGAGTCTCGTGAACTACCACCGAAGCCTTGAACAAGAAGAATAAAATATTATGTCTCTAACTTAAGGGAATGTAGTTGTTTGTTTTACTATACAAGAGCAGCTGAATAGCGAATAGGAGCGAAAATCTACAAAAGAATCTTTGTGATCCAGTGTCAGTTGGAGCTTTAGTAAGGTGACTGACTCCTGATGTAGAAATAATGTCGCGGAGCCTCTCGCACGATGACTACATTATCCTTATTGGCTGCGTTTAGTGATTTAAATAGTAATAAGTATCCGTCAGTGAAGACAATCTTGGAAATGCTTGAAGGGTGTGCTTATCCGAACTTGGTCCCTTTTGTATTTTCTTATAAAATTAATATGAAAATTATTTGATTCAATAGTAAACTCAGAATTATCGTGCCATATAATAATGTTTATTTTGTTGATTGTAACCCATCAAAAAGTATAAAAATGAGCAACAAATCTATTTGTCACTCAGAATGCGTCTGACGTGTCTCAAAATTTTCATTTTAAAGCTCAAAGTTGATGGTACTGAGCCTGTACTTTTGGTGGAGGTTGGTATGGATCAGACGTCTAACTCCCAGAGCCGCCCAGGGAAAATAGCAGCTTGTGACATTAATGAGAATTCTATCATTATTAATATCATGAAAACAGTGAGAGTGATTATACATTTTTATAAGCTCGCCTCCAGACGGGAAGGCTGCTACTACAGTTAGCTTTGGGAGTGCACCAAGTAATGTCAATTCCGAGTTATCTTTGATGCTACCAAATATCCATACATTAAGAAATAAATATAATGACATATATATTTTTAGAACACGTGTATTTTCCTGATATTTTTCTAACTACTGAGCACTGAACACTGACTAAAGTCAAATGAATGTTTTTATGCACAGGATTATGTTCCAATCACAATGTTCTGTAGGGGAGAATCATTGCATGGTGGCACGTGACTAATGTTAACTTAATTAGGAGATTTTTGAATCGGTTGATATTAATTTGTCATGACTCCCATCTTGTTCTAAGGTAAATTTGGTTTGGCTGGAGATCTAAACATAAATATTGATGAAAGACATTCAATTAATACAGTTTTGCTTACCGGCTATATCGTATAATTTAAGCGTGAATGTTGTCTCGCCTACTCGGATAAGCGGGCACTCGGCTACTACGATTCACTACGAGTGGCCTGGCTGTGCCAGGGCACTCAGAGCGTCAGGCTCGGCGCCAGGTTTAATGGTGTATTTCCGCCATGCCTTAAATCGGCAATAATTATCCTCCTGCACAAACGAGGCCATCTGAATGAACCTTCTAACTTTTGCGCTATATTCCTGTTGTCTACCCTCTCAAATTGTTGAGAACATTGTAAGAAAGAGAATATGAAAGTACATCGAGCCACATAATGTAATTACGCAAACCAATTTTGATTTCAAGACTCGAAGGGTACTCATGTCGCCATCGTCAGTTTTCTGTAGAGGGTTTACAATAGGGGCGAGGCGTGCGTTGGCAACAGTTTATGTTGTGGTCGTCCCTCCATTATTAGGATATTTTACAAAATTCACGTCTATTTTAAATTTCGCTGCCTACATTAGCATTTTGGTGAAAAAAAGAAGGTTCTTATTTTTTCTCGAAAAGTATTTTTTTAGAAAAGCCGGTTACTTGACAAGAATCTACACCAAAAACTGTATTAGAAGACATTTGGAAATTATGAAGCCTTTAATACAGGGTGAGCTAGTTGAATTTATACTTTTCGCCATTACGAATTTTGTCACGACACGTCACTCATTAATATTTTATTATTGGAAAACCGAATTATCTGAAGCAAATATTATTACTTTGTGAATGTAGAACACACAAAAAAAATTGTATTCCATAATATTAATCTCGCATTGTTAAAATTTTCACTTTATGTCCTGTGATCTTAAGCACACACAGATTTTATTTGAGAAAACACTACCGTGACATCCACTAACACACATTTCTTAACACTATATTAGTTTGGTGTTAAATTATTAAAGTGCTAAAATGTATGTCATATGTTAGGTACAGGGTCATTCCTTAGATTTAGACAGCGTTTAGCGCGGTTATTATACGAGGTGGAAAAAAACTCTAAATACAAAAGTTGTAGGGATCGTCCTAAATCGCCAGAAAATGTTTTAAAATATAATACAGGTTTATCGCAAAGTTGATGAAAGACACAAACATTGTAAGTTTTTAATGGAACACCCTGTATATTAAAACAAAAATTAATAGATCTTTTTTTTTCTGAATTCAAAGTATTCGATTAGCCGTTTTTGAAATATTTGAGTTTTAAAAACTATAGAAAATAACGGCGTTCACATTGAGCACTTGTGAATTTTTATAAATTATTTTATAAAAAATATTTTTAATTGTTTGGTTCTATTTTGAATATTGAAAATAAATTAAAAATATGTTATAATTTTAGTAATCATATGTTAATTCTAACTGCAATTTAATTAAACAAAATAATCAACATATTATATATTTTTGATTTCAGAAAAAAATATCTATCAATTTTTATTTTAATATTAAAGCTTTACAATGTTTGTGTTTTTTATCAACTTTGCGATATCCCTCTATTATATTTTAGAACATTTTCTGGCGATTTAAGATGATCCCTATAACTTTTGTATTTAAAGATTTTTTTCCACCTCGTGATATTTAGACGCTGTCTAAATATAAGGAATGACCCTGTACATAAGGAAATAAAAGTTTTGCACATGATATGTATCACACTCTGATTATAACATGTGATATAGCTCTAGCCAAGTAAAAAGTCGGCCCATGCCGGTAAATCTTCAATTTTCGGGGAAATTTCTTTCAGTTAAAATAAAATAAATTGAAATATTTTTGAGAACTTGACAAGATAGAGACCCTGTTCGGCAATTCTAAGTGATATCTGGGTCGGCCCTTCTTCAGAACTGGACCAACTAAAGGTTTTCCGGATTTCTGGAAAAGCTCCTGTTCTCAATATTAAATTAAAAATCCGGCTTGATAGTTCCGCCTAAACAAAAACGCAATCTCAAATCACAGAGCTTAGCATTCGTCCCTTCACTGATGCAACGCCTTAAAAATGATAAAGCTCAAGTCGATGACGTAACACATATCTTACGATAACCAGCTAGTCACATAGGCGACATCCACCGGACTGGCGGCAGTGCTGTTTTTTTTGCCCTTGAAATGCAGGATAGAGCTTAAATTTTCCTATGGACATTTACATGCAAACATCGCGAAAATCCAGAACGAACATAGCTTATCTACTAATATCAAGATTCTCAGCGAAAATCTGTAAAGTGTATCAATATATGTAAAAAGTATCACACGCGTGTGAACAGTGCCTTAACACTTGTTGACCAGAATCAGAGAATGGCTAAATTTTCTTTTAATAAATTTATTTTTAAAGATCCCTTGAGGAATATTGAAAATAAAACATCCTTATATTTAAAAGGATAATTGAAATTGAAAATGTTTGTTTTTTAGTAGCAGAAAATTGTTATATGTATGCAAAATCAACCAAAACGTCCAAAATAAAGTAATATTTTCCCTAGTAGTCAAAAACACACAAAATGAGATATTACATATTGTTTTAATTTGCATCAATTGCAAAAGATAATTTTTACAATTATTATGTATGTTTGTTTGTCAAAATTTTTGTGTTACGTTTTATATAGATTAGGTAAATCTATTGAAAGTATAATCCCGTACTACTTACAAATATTTTTTTTAGCTTTGCAAATTTGTCCGTCGGTCTTATACCAGAAAATAATTCTGGTGTGTTAACTGCAAACAATTTTATCATATCCAACAATATAAATGGCAGTGCATCTCACCATATCTATGCAAACCAATCATTGGGAAATAGCTATAATGAAAACTCTGCGGTAAGTAATTTGCAGTTTAACTTGGCTAATTAAAACATTTTGGAAAATGGCTATACTGATTTAAAATTTCGTATTCGGGTTTTTTGGTTGTTAAATAAAATTTTATGAGTTATTCACAATTTGTGTATTTACTGGAAGGTGGGGTTGAGAATTAAATGGAGAACATCGTTCATTTATATTCAGGTTTTAACAAGGCGTAGTCAAGAAATTTCAAATACATCGTAGACCGATTACATAAAATGAAATCCCAAATGTGTAAAATTTAAGTGATGCAGCTAGATATAAATAGTTAGGTATCTAAGGTTTTGGTTTTCGAGAATTAATTTTGCTATTAATTCTCATCTTTTGGCATTCCGTAGTTGTGATCTGAGAGATGATGTGTGTTTGGGAGGTTCATTCAAAATATCCTGTAATATGCTGGTTTGTGTATCTTTGGGACCCAGAAATCAGTTATTTCAGAGTTTTTCTATATTCGCAATTGGGAAGAGGGGTTAGACAATGATGTGATGCGAATTTATTAGTTAGCGGATTTATTAGTCATTCGTAAGCTGAATTTCATCCTCATATTCAAACTATATTTGAGGGATTATCTTGGCAACAAATAAAGCGTTAATGTTATTTTTTAGCCAGTTATCGGTTATTTTGTTAAAACTGTATTTGTCTCTATGGAAAAACATTGGGGATTTCGATGGATTCTGTGATATGGTTTTGATGATTTACTATGTGTCTTGATATTAAAGTTTTGCTGAAAATCGGTCGCAACTCATCAATACATCGAGATCTCGATTTTCGTTCAGTTACGGATGACGCAAGGAATATTTAGGATCTTCTACCCGGTATAATGTTAATTAACGGAAAAAGGTTTCTCCTTACAAAATCTAAATTAAACCCGTTTTTAAAAGTTAACAACCTAATTTAACTTGCATCTTTTTATTGACTAGGATTTGACAATGATATTTTATCGCTGTGCGCGTTACGTTATTTCAACGTTCATAACGTCTAATAAGGATACCGTCGAAATTGCATTGTATGGTGATCCAATTAAAAAAATTAGAGGAAGTTATTGATTCCGGGGAACAATATAGATGCAATTCAACCTTTTTAAATAAAATTAAAATACATGTAAACAATGAGTGCTTTATGCTATTTTGAATTACACAATTCACAAACTCTACACTAAAATATTTTGCATTGTGATAGTGTCAAATAACAAGATCAGCATATCTTTTATTTAAATCAAGTCATAGAGAGATATATGCCTTAATGCATTTTCTATACTTCGCAGTTAATGTATCCACACTAAACCTTGACTTTTTAATATCAGATATGGTTATACTTCTTTTGGTTGATTTGTGCTATCGCAACACTTTCACATCGATAGGTATGTTTATAATGGTATATTTTCGGTTAAAATCAACAGAACCATAACTAATTATTACTATTCCTATATCGAGTGCAAGACTATACTGCCCACCATGGCGATACAAGTACTTGACTAGCATCGCGATGTTGACACCGCCTGTCGTCATTTAAATTTCAGGACGACGAAGTTAACTCAAATCCAGCCAAATTTATTTTTATAGGACGACCGAATGCAGCGATTAACGATTTGCTCATTCATTTGCTCGGAAATTTGGAAGGTAGGTATGTTTGTATTTCTTGTTTCGCCGCTTAGTCACGGATTACGGGAGTGTTAGAAATTAGTAAACAATGGACTTGCAAGCTAAATTAGGTGAAACTTAGTTATCAGAACCAGTAATTTGTTGTGAAGAAGCGTGGTCGCCCTATGTTCGATTTAAATATTGGAGTTGAGAGTAAAATAAGTTCAGCAGTATAAGAGGTTGTTTAACAAGGACTTGTATTTAAAAACAACTGGACTTGTAGCTTTTCTGAAAGTAAACACGTTTTATTTTGTGTTCTGTGCATGTTCGGCATTTGCGTAATTTTATACAAAATACGAGACGGTCTCTAAAAAAGTCTAGCCGACACGAATTTAACTATTGAATAAATAATTCAATAGTTAAATTCGTGTCGGCTAGACACATGCCTTATAGAAGATGAGAAACAGGTCGATGCATTTTTCTAACGTTTATCGTACTCACTGGATATTTTATATATTTATATATATTTTTATTACGTTTACCATTAGTTCCCGGCACTT